>CAEFZX010031904.1:0-104801 GCA_903066825.1 Alfaro cultratus
CTTCTTAGGCCTCTAATGAGCCATCATTTGATCCAGGTGCGTTAAACCAGGGAGAGAACTAAACCATGCAGGATGCGCGCCCTCGAGGACCGACGTTGGGGACCCCTGCAGTAGACCATGCATAGTGAAAGAACTGAGGTCTAAAGTCTGAGGAGATGAAAACAAATTGGAAAATGAAAGATCAGTTTGTTGATTTTCGTGGCAAACTCTGTAAAGCTTCAGAATAAAGTCCTTTTTTTTAAGCATAAAGTTGATCTTTGAAGTTTTCTTGAAAGTAATAAAATCTCATCCCGTCTTGTTCTCTTGAAATCAGTGTCGTGTCATGAGACCACTGTCTCATGACATTTACGTATTGCTACACCACTATTTTCATTATCATTCATGGCTCGATGAAGGGGTCCAGTGACTGAACCCTTACTTCAACACCCTGCAGGGTGAGCCAGTAAACCTCATCAAATGGCTGGAGGACAGCTGGAGTCCACGGAGGAGGTACACTACTTGAGGCATTTAAAATATGTGACTGTTCCGGTCAGTAGCAAAAGTTTCCATGTTGTGCTGAGCCATCATTTACTGGAACTGATAGCAACGGCAGCATGCTAATCTTGTCAAGAAAATAGGATGATAAAACATCTCGCCACAGTATATTCAACTGTATACATCTCCTGCTGAGCTCGGACATCATTTTTATGAAATTTTCTACAGTTTAGCTACTTTTAGCCTCACACATCTGTTCCATCTAAAACAAAAGAAATTATACAGTCATGTCTTGATTTACAAGCCCGCACGGTTTGCCAATAAACACGCACGGTTGCGTTACGTAACGCGAGGTTTGAATACGGCCGTCTAGACGAAAACGATTAAGCCATTTGCATCGTCGGCCAATCAACAACTGCCTGACCGTCGCGGGTCGCACATCTGCGCGCTAAGCTGTAAATATGGTGTTTAAAGCTGTGCAGTCAGATCTGTCTAATTGGTATACGAGTGTGATCTTTGGGTCTCTTCTGTGGTTTTATCGCAGACACATGCCGAAAGACACACGCACATGTGGCTCCAGACAGTTCAGATGAGACATGTCACATTCGTTGACATGGGGCCCAATTAAAGGGGAGGATTAAGCCGGGGCTGGGTGACCTCCTCAGGAATCTGTTCGAGACACTTGTGTGTACACTGTCAAACCTTCCCTTTAAGCACTTTCACCTGCTAATTAAGACACTGGAGTGGCATGTGTGTGCATGCGTGCGTGCACCTGTGTGATTTGCGTGTGTGCGCATGTGTGTGTGTGTTTATGCGCAGAGACAAATTCACTTGCAAATGTCAAGGACAGATTTGCAGACCGAGAAGCTTTAATGTAAATATTTGACTGGAGTATTGTGCGGCTTCTTGGAGCTCGCTCCAGCACACGTCAGACTCGGCACAGACTTACAGCAAACAGATAAGGCATGTCATTTGTTACGTTAAACTATTCCACGTTTCAGCGCGAGCATCTCAGTGGCGCGTGGAGGAGATCATCTGCTTGCAAAAGTGTGAAGAGATTAAAACGGACAGTTGTGAAGTCGGTTAGTGCCGATCGAAGCTCTGAAGAACTGATTTGTTTTTACATAATATAGAGCTACATTATACAACTTTCATAATATGTTCTTGACTAATTAAAATGGAGAAAAATAGGAATAGCATCCTTCAAACGTCCACTTGTATAAATGCTGTTGTTCCTTGAAGGCCTCTGAGGTTTGTGAGAGAACATTGGTGAATAAAACATCGAGACCAAGGAATGAAGCATTTCACGCTTTTCAAAAATGTGTCCTTTGAGGAAAGCCAGGAAAAGCCATGTTTCCAGTTTGTCAGAAGCCATGTAGGGAACACAAGAGTTTGTAGAAGGTGCTTTATTTTTATTTTTATATTCTGTTCAGATAAAGATTTTACTTCTTGAAATCCTCCTGGTTATGCCAGGATTATGTTGAGCAATGAATTTTAAAATGCTGTATTAGTACCTGAATCTGTTTTTATATGAAGTTTGTTTTGTTGTTTTTTCTTCCAGCATCTTTGGAACTGTTTTGAACCTGCCACAAAATCTCTTTGTAAGTGAAGTGTTCTCCCATTTTTACGCATCACAATGTCGTGCGAGTGAGCTGTCGACTGTTTTACTGCGGTGAAAATCTTTGTGTACTGATGGTTTGGTAAATACTCATGTTATTTTCATCTGTTTCACATCATATCTATTCAGCTACACAGTTGGAACATATAAAGAGTTTATAGCTGTAGCAATCTTGTTACTGAAGTCGTTGCTGATGTCTAAACAATACCAGACATGAGCTATATGTGAACATTATTTCATTGAATGCATATGGAATCAGTCACGCTAGTAAATGTGTAATCCAAATAAAACAAAACAGTGTCATCACACAGATTAAAATGCATTATTTTATTTGAAATCATCGTCAGACAACTATGAGGATGTTGTTATAAAACTACACGATCTTTGTTGATCATGTATGTTCTGTAGTGAGGTTTAGTCATATTACAAGTTTTCAACTTTAAAGGATAAAACCTAATGACTTTCATTGACCTAAAGTAAATATCTCAAATTACTTTTCAATAATAGTGCAAATATATATGAAAGGAATCAGCAATATTTAAAACTTTTATGAATGGAATATTTTGATTTGCTCAATGGGTTTTTGTAGATTTATCGGTCAGAGGATTGTCCCTTGGAATAAAGTACCATCCAAAACTAATTATCTTTTTAAGTATTCTTTACAATGTGACAAACCAGAAAAAATGATGAATAACTGTACAGAGAAAAGAAAATTATATGTGGTTTAAAATATTTTGTAGAGACTCCTTTAGCTGCAAGTCTTTAATGAAGTAAAATAGGTTTATGGGCTTAGCACATCTAAAGATTGTTGCCCATTTGATAGCTGCAACTCACTCACACTGAATTGACTGTATGTCAGTTTTCAACTCTAACCATAGATTTGCATTGGAATTAGGTCTGGACTTTGACTGGACCATTCAAACATATGATTATGCTCTGACTTAAATAATTTCAATGTAGCTCAGGCTGACTGTCCTGCTGAAAAGTGACGTTCCACCTCAGTCTCAAGTCTAGTCCTGTATTTAGCTCCGTCCCACCAAATCTGACCAGCTTCCTTGTTCCCACAGTACAAACCTCTCAGCATTCTTGTTGCAGCGTGGAAATTGTGTTTTCAGAGTGACGTTCTGTCATGGTTCTTTTGATACACATTGCATTTTACATGTAAGTCAAAGTTACATTTTGGTCTCTCTTGACAAGATAATTCCTCCCCATGTTTGCCCCAAATGGCTTGAGGTCAACTTTCTGTAAGCAATAACTTTCACAGCCTGTATTTTTAGTTCCGCCACTGCTGTGTTGAGGTGAACCATGAAGATGGTTGATTAGAGCGGTGTATCAAAATAAAGAGGAAATTTGTGGCAGAAATTTGAAAATGATTTTTCAGTCATTGGTTTATTAAGTTCCTATCAGATTCTGCTCTATTCAAGTGGAGGAGCTGGAAAATATTACACTCAAGAAACAAAGTTCAGAGCCTCGTTCCTTTGGACAAATATCTAGTTGGTGTGTCGAAACTGGAGGAGGGATCCACCAAATATGGGTAGATGACATTTACTGCCTGATCTGGCTGCAGGACAACATTCTGTTCTGTTGTTATGCTGGGCAACAACACCAATACAGCACCAATACATCAAATACTTAAACATTTTTTTTTCTTCTTTTTTTTTTTAACATTAACATTCTATAGTCACTCTGTTTTCATTGCACTCCTGTTAGCTCTCCTTCGAACTTCCAGTGAGGAGTTGAAGAGTTTCATTGCACAAGGGACAAATGAGTTCCTCAGTCTTTTGGTCCTGCACTTTGGAAGAAGCAGTCTCCCACTGAATCTGCTTTCCTGGCTGCTGATGACAGTGTTCAGGGGGTGGCTGGTGTTGTCCATAATAGCCTCGAGTTTCTGTAATGTTCTCCTCTCTGCCACTGCTACCAGAGAGTCCAGCCCTGTGCCAACCACTGAGCCGGCTCTCCTGATTTGCTTCTCCAGCTTGGAAAGGTCTGCCTTAGAGATGCTTCCACCCACAGCATATAACAGGACAGCAAACTGGTAAAACAACCCCAGCAGCTTTCCACAGATGTTAAAGGATCTCAGCCTCCTCAGGTAGTACATCCTGGTCTGAGCCTTCTTATAAAGCTGCTTGGTGTTGCTTGTCCAGTCCATCTTGTTGTCCAGCCACAGGCCAAGATATTTATGGGTCTGCATGACCTCCATCTCCCCACTTCCTATCAGAACTGGTGGTGGACTGCCTCTGTCCCACCTGAAGTCAATGACCAGTTCCTTTGTCTTGGAAGTGTTTAGATGTAGGCTGTTTCTATGGCACCAGACAACAAAGTCCCTTACCAGGCTCCTGTACTCCTCTTTGCTGTCCTTGATGCATCCCATGATGGCAGTGTCATCAGCGTATGAAGATTTTATTTGTCGGACCTTCTTTGCACTACAGCGATGTGGCGACTGTCAAAATCAGACCAAAGGTTCCAAACTTTCATCTTTGTTGCATTGTTTTCTGTGAGAAACTGGCCTTTGGGTCCTTTAGGGCTCTGCTTCTTCAGCATCTTTTAAATCTTCCTGATGGTATTTTGACGTCAGACAATGGTTTGGATTTTCCTTCCTTAACAAGCTTATCAGAGAGTTCAAATCTCTTGGATTCTCCAAACTTCTGTAAAAGCAATCTCCCACCCCATTCTAAAATCTAGTACTCTCAAGTACTATTACACTTCAGAGTAAAGAACTTTAGGATTAGTTTTTTTGGCCAAAGTTTTACCTCTACTCAGACATTTAGACTCAGCGAAGAAGTGAAACTGGACATCTTCCGTTCTGCCTGTGCCACGGCTCCACTGTCTTCCTCTGAGTCTCTATCTCGATCTGCTTTTCTCCCCACTAATGACAGTCAGCTGGGCTGATAGGCAGATATATTTACACTGGTGGCAAGGGAGGAAGAAGTCATCAGCCAAACCCTGTTGTGCCTCTGGGTTGCAGCAGGCGGGGCTTGGAGGAAACCCTGGCCCCAGCTCGGCCCCTCCCTGAGCAGGGCAT
Organism: Alfaro cultratus; assembly: GCA_903066825.1. Lineage (NCBI taxonomy): Eukaryota > Metazoa > Chordata > Actinopteri > Cyprinodontiformes > Poeciliidae > Alfaro > Alfaro cultratus. Next base: position 5,115 of record CAEFZX010031904.1, read on the forward strand.
ATCTCTGCGTGTTGTCCCCGGCCCCAGCTCAGAGCTCTCAGCCAGAAGGGACCAAAGCCTCATCGGCCCACAAAAAAATCACACACTCCCACATCAGCTGCTGTGGGGTGAGAGCGGAGGAGAGGAGAGCAGCGGCAGACAGAGAGCTAGATTCCACACCAACTGAGCGCCACAGAACTAGAACGACTGAGTTTGTTCTCACACTTTTGCCAGTTAGTGGTTCTTCTTAAGTTGTTGATGAGGCAGCCAGAGCCAACTTTGTCTCCCATGAGTCTGTGGTCCAGAGGTCGCCCGAGGGCTCAAAGTGTGTACGACTTCTTGAACGTTTGCGGCTTGTTTTTGAAACCTTTGAACGCTGGAACTGTACTGAAATCATTATGACTCTTCTGGGTTCCGAGCACTCCGTATTGATACGAAGCAAGTTTAGATCAGGTAAGTTCATTTTTGGATTGCTTCTGACTGTATACTCTCTGTTTATTAGCAAACTCTTTTGCTCGGTTATCCTGCAACACCTTGCCGGCCAACACTTGGGACTTGCGTGAAATCTCTTATACATCATTTCATTTAACTCCCTTTTTCATTGAGGCGTTGTCACAGCAGCCCGGCAACAGGTGTGCGCAGCTGTACTACTGTCATGTGTAGGTACAGTTGAAACCAGAGTGTCTTCAGAGAGCTGAGACTAGCGGCATGCCTTGTCACACCATGATGAATTTACAGCTGGAAAGATTCCTCGAGGTTTGTCTGCTTCCTTGTAGATGTACCACGTGCTTGTGATGCCTCAGGCAGGTTGGTGCACTTGTTCCCTGGTGGTGGTGCTGCTGAGGGAGCTTGTCCAGGTTTCCCCTGTCTGATAAGAGTGATTAGATGTTGAAGAGGTGTCAGAGGTCAACTAAATATGGCTCATGGTGCACAAGACTCTGTGTACCTTTCATTCTTCCCTCCTACTGTATGCACACTTTCAATTCCACTAATATCTCTGTCCATCCATTTGCAACACTGGGTTAATCCTCCCAGAGTGAGACAGTCAGTAGACAAGAGATGGTGTACACCCCTGGCAGGTCATTCCAACACAGTGCATTTCTTATTCAGACACTTGTTCTAGTTTTAAAGGTACTATCTGTGATCGTGAGTGTGTGTGTGTGTGTGTGTTTTCGCTGTACCATTGTAGTGTGTGTAATCTGACCAACACTGCCACCTCCCTGAGGAAAATGTAATTGATTGGGGTGAGAATCAGCTGTGAGGCTCCATGTAGGTCACTGAACGGTGAGCAGGTGAATTTCGTTGAGCGGTTTCTCTCGTCCATGCATCCGCTCCGCCGGTCAGCTGCGACTGCATTCCGGAGATTGCTGGCCAAATGTCCGTTTTCCTTTGAGCCCTTCGGAGCTCCTGTGCTCCAAATGGCGATGGAACTTCTGTGCTGTGGGGAATTTTTAAGGATTCCAGTAACAAATCCTTTCTGCTAGAAGGACTGTGTTGCTCTAACCCGAGTGCTCTGAAAGGATAATGCGGCACAGATGTAGAGATACCGACTCTAAGCTCGAGTCCGCTTGATGTTACAGTCAGAGGAGTTAATACTAGGTGAAACATATAACAACTAACGTGACTGTTGGAGCTAATTTACGAGTGCCTGAGTGAGCCTACAGAAGGAAGACAGCCTGTAAATCTCGATGTGCTAACTGCTGAAGACAGGAGGGAGTCTGAGACAATTCAGCCTGTGGAGAATTTACAGTTTTCTTTAAGCTGCAGCATTCTGAGTGACATTCAACAGCCTGTGAAAACCAACGATTGTTGATACTTTTCCACCACGCTTGAACTGCATGATCCCAGCCATGGGAACTGCTGCTGCTCGCCCGTAGCCTAAGGGAGTGTTTAGCTCTATGTGAAAACTGCCAGTCGCCGCCGCTTCTGCATACAACGTGCTTCGGCTGTGCTGCTGAAGCCATGGGAACTGCCTCCGCTTTGTGGAGGCTAAAAGGAAAGATAAAGATCTCATTTATGAGCTCCACAGAGACTACACAATGTTCTTCAAGTGTGTCACTCACTAGTGCTCATGTTGATTTGATTAACAGCTCGTTCTTGAGACGCACACTGTGACATTACGGTGTGAACAAGGGGTCCAACTTGAGGTAAATGCCAGATCTTGAGGGGTCTGATATATGAAGAATAGCAAATGAGCATGTCTTCATAAGAAACCTTCTCTCAAGTAACCACACTTGATCGAGAAAGCTTTTTTTTACTGCAGTATTTATATCTACTAAAAAGATGCAAATATTGGTTTAATTGGCACCAACATGCAGACAAATTTAAATAAAAAAAAAAAAACAGAAGACTAAATCTTAAGCATAAATTTTGTTTTCCTCCCCCCCAAGAAGTACATTTCATCAGTTACGGTACGAATAGAATTACAGATTCTACTCGTACTAACAAAAAAATGTGGGCCCTGAGGAGAAATTACTCCCAATTTGGACATAATTTGATACCCCTGAAGACCAGTGGTTATGCTCATGTTGGGTGTGTGAATGATTTGATTGGCAAGGAGCTAGCACGTCAAGAACTGGCAGAGGGGGGTACAACAGGTGGGACAATGAGTCAAGGAGACCAGACAGTTACAATAGTTTGTGACAGCCTGATGCCTTTTAGATGCAGTAAGCAGCAGAATCGACTTTTGACAGAGTTCTGTGTGGATCATGAATGCGACCGGGTGAAAGTGAGATATCTGTGGAGGACGGGTACTCATCCGCGACATTGCTGAACAATGACGATTTGATGTGGAGACAATAGAAGCTTCCTCAACCTCCATCAAGTATGAGTGGAACTGATAATCAAATGCTTTGGTAACCGACTGATAAGTCCTTCATTTTATTTGCAAAGCCACTGCCTACGCCCCCTGGTGCCTAATCTAGACATAGCAGTTCCTTGTAAATCTAATCATCTACATACTTGTCACTGATCTCCACAGGGGCCGACTGTGCCAAAATTAAACCAATTCTCCTGGAAACCTAACTATTTTTTCAGAAAAGTGCATGCCAGTTAAACTCTAGTTGATTTTTCTCAACAAATATCCGCAAAACCGGAATAACATGGATCACTAATTCATTCTGGTGAAAAAAAACAAAGGGGGCGTAAAATGACGTAATGATTCCCTTTCATATGGATGTGATCTACTTCCCTTTAATGTGGTTGTGTCAGCTGCTCATTTAGAAAAGGTTTGGGAGAAACTATGTCAAATAATTGAGCTTATTGCGGCAGTAAATTGGATTATATTTCTTTAATGGAACCTCCATAACTTTACACTAACCGGACTGAAATAGTTTGCGAGACCAGGGAAAGTATGCTCCAACGTTCTGACAGTGAATGGCATTCTGGCTGCACATAAAAAAAATTAAAAAAATTAACAGTTTCCTTCTTTTTTTTTTTCTTTCAACTTGTTTTCAGCCTACCACTGTTGACCATAAGTCACAGGCAGTGGAACCTCTCCAGAAACATTTATGGTGGAGTGTTGTCTCCCATGCAGTCAGGCTCTGGCTCTCGTTCATAAGTCGACTCGTAAGTGGCCAAAAGCGTTGGGAGTAACATGTGCGTTCCGTTTTAAGGTGGATTTTCGCTTCATACTGGGGTATTAGAGTAAAATAAACCTTATGCTTCATTTGGGAACACCTGTTTACGAGATGGTAGACAGCAACACTCATACATCTGTCGCCAACACATTCCTGTCCGTGTCGATGAAAGTTTAGGGGGAAATTCGGGTGACGAATGCGTCTTGTCCTTAGATTGTTGGAGTTCTGGTGCAAAAGTGTGATGTTAGTGCTGTTCTCCTGTGCGAGGCACAGAAATGGATGATAAATAGCGAAATCTCTCGGCTGGCTTGTTTAATTATCTCCGCTTCAGTCACACAAAACCCCCTCGACCCACGGTTTATTTACATTATAAATCTGAGCACTTGTAAATGCGGCTGTCGATTTGTATGTCCTTTGTTGTCAAGGCGCCCCAGGCTGAAACAAATGTCTTTGGTTTCAAAGTCAACAGTGTGTTTCAGCTATCTGTGATTACGCGGCTCAGCTCGGCTCGGCTTGACTCGGGACAAGGCAACGCTTTGGAGAAAGAGCAGACTGTATGGCAGCTGCTGTGCTTTCTTAGGCACAGTTATTGATAACCTGTCAGTACGCTCAGCACAGAGCAGTATGGCTTGACTTCAGCGTTGCCTTCGCCAAGAAAATAAGACATAAAACCTGCATGTATGGGTGAGATTAAGCCTGTCACCTGTCTGAAATATGAACTTGTTTTATCAGCTTGCAGGCAGCGCCGAAGTGATCAGAAAGAAGGGTTCAGTTTTCAGGATTTGGCTCGAGGACATGTGGGAGTACAGGGCGAAACAAATTTACTGTTATCTTTGTCAAACCGAACTGTGACATTCGAGTTCTGCATCTTGAAGTTATAGTTAAGATTTCTTAAAGTAAGATTCTGCTGAAACAACAAGAATTTCTCACTCGCAGAAGAGAACCTTCTTGGTTTCTATTAGTATAAATCAGAGATTGTAACAAATAAATAAAGCATTGAGCAGGGGCAGACAGGCAGACAATACAACAATATTAGATTCTGAGTCATTAGAATGTGCTGACAATTAGCCAAAGATGAGAGATTGTATCATCATCTATAAGGCAGACTTCTATGCTTTTACATACAGAAATCGTCTTTGGGTTCCTCTATTCCCCTCAACTTAATAGACCTAATATAGACCTAAAAGTCACTGGTCGTGGATAATTATATGGCAGGTGTTGGCTGCCTAGCAAAAGCTAGTCAAGAGCTAGGCAGCTAACATCTGACTAAGTGTCTACTAGCAAAAGCTAGCAGCTAGCAATGCTGACTTAAATTTTAACCCAAATATTTTGCCTGCTTCATTTGTTGCCAGCTTAGACAACCACCACTATAGCAAGTGGTGTGCTTATATTCAACTGGACGACCACAATAATAATCCTAACACGGATTGAAAGCAGATGTGTAATAGAGTCACGTTAGTGACTGAACCAAGACAACGTCATTTAAAAGTTCACAAGAAGAGGCTCGAAACACCACAACATTCTGAATGCTGGGAGCATTGTGGACATTGTTGTTCCTGGCAGATATAATGTAAAAGTTATTATTATATTATTAAAAATATTTTGTTTTGTTTAGAAAAAAAATAATTTCAACAGTAAATGGAGTAAGTGAGGCAGTGCGCCAACAATGTTCTTTCTGTGTGTGCCTGACAAAATAAAGTGGTGTAAAAAGCTTTTATTGTAGACTATCATAACATAATCTTTACTTTTATATCTGTTTAACAATGTTCTGTGCTCAGCTCTCAGCATGTGAAAATTATAGGTGGGACACCACGTCCAACCTCCATTTGCTTTGTCATCAATGGTCATTCATTCCTCATAGCTTCCCATCAACACGCCTAAATTAAATGATCACTTGATTCGTTGGTTTCTGTAGAACTTGACCTTTGTATTTGCGCATCTAAAGGTTGCAGGACGCTGAGCCTCAATAACTGGGTCATGAGATGCCTGGCTTAAAGACTTATAAGATACCAATTTATTATTTTAGATATACATAGCTGTTTAACATGTCTGTTTTAGTCCTGGACGATCACAAAGTAGCTGTTAGCTTCAGTGACCAGGTTCAGCTGATGTGGATTCATGTTAAATGAAGACTGTCGTCTACCGCTGGTAAGATATAAACTGCTCATAAACATGCTCCAGAACCTCGCTTCAAAAAGCTCAAACTATCCCTTTGAGGAATGAAAAGGAAAAAAAAGCTGAACAGAATTAGCTTCCTACAACATTTACATTGCATTATGTCACCTGGCTTTTACCAAAACACTTATGAACCAATTTGTACACTAATCAGGCATGGGTGAAAAAAATAAAAATAAAAAAATGCTTGACAGTGGCAGTATCAGTTGCATGTTTTGGTCAGCTTCCAGTCAGTCACTAATGCCTGCGTTTGCTCTGCGATGTAGCGAGATACGGGGTCCTGACCCCTCCCTCTTGCGGTAAACGAAAGCAGATGTCAGATGAAGGCAGGAGAAGAGGAACGGCCCGGCGTTACGTAACGGAGGTGCTCCGCGGCGACAGCGGGCGGTGTGGCAGACGAGCGTCGAGAAATGTCGTTGCGCTGAAGCAGGTTCTATTCTGTTCTTGACGTCCACGGCTGTGGCCGGAGGAGAGCGAATTGAAACCACCTGAGCGAGATGATAAACAATTGGAGAGACGAACAGAACGTGATCAGGCGGAGCGGGAACATTTCATACTTGTGTGTCAGATCCAGGATCACACCAGGAGACCCTCCAGATAACGACGAGGAGGAAAAGCACACGCAGACAAAAGAGACGAAAGGAACGGACGCGAGCAGACCAACAGACGCAGAGGAGGCTCGTGTTTATGACCTAGAGTCCCACCTAGGCCACTACTGCGCACACACACACACAAACGCACGCCTGCACATGGACACAGCGGGGTGAATCACACACACACATGCCGTGGACCACACACTGCCTAGCAGATCTGTTTAAAAGCCAGGAGCTGTGTTTATCTTTCCCTACATCCTGCTCACAGAAATATTTGCGAGAAAGCAGTGTTGTTTTGTATGAGTATGTGTGCGGGTGGGTTTTTTTTTTAATGTATATGTGGATATGCATAAGGGTTCACAAGAACCTGGGTCAGTGGCGTGCACAGATATTTTGAGGGGTCAGGTGCTCAGGTAGGGTTGGGGCGGAGGGAGATACCTTGTGCAACAAGTGGGAACATTAGCAGATTTTTCCTGCATAACTTTCAATATCTCACAGCAAAATTTACATACTCACACAAAAATTACATACCTTTGTCTTTGATTTTAACTTTCATTTAAAAGAATAGATTATCTAAATAAACTGATGTGAATGATTTGATGAATTTGAAACAGAATATACGACGTGTACACCATACCCACAGACATCTTCTGGCCACTACAGGCCACTGGTCGGCTTATAAGCTTTTAATTCCAGAAAAGCCACCTTGAGCCACACACTACACCGTAAAAAAAAAAAAAATGTAATTAAGATTTTAAAAGGGCACTTTTTTCCACAAAAAAAGCTAAAAGGGCAGGTGCTCTAGCATCACCTAGTGACTATCTGTGCACTTCCTTGGCCAGGATACAGCTGATTTGGCTCAGAGTCGGTGCTTAGATATTTTTAAGAAAATAGGTTTTAGAATCTGCCTTCTGAATACATTTTACACAATATAATTCAGACAATACCCATGTTGTATATTCAATTCACATCATCGTATTTGTTAAATTACTGTTTAATCAAGCTCTAAAAACTTTTCTGATGCCAAACAGGTTCACCTTAATGAGTAAAAACTTCACTTGGACTGGATGTTGTGATGTATATTTTTAGCCTTGATATGTCACAGAATTGCATTATTACAATATCAAAAGAATTTAGAGCTATTCATGAACTATTGCATCATGTTATACGACACCCGGCGATTGCAGACAGGCTCAAGTTCTTAACTTTCATTGTTGCGTTTAATGAATCCGATCAGTTCAAGCCAAGTACGCTGGTAATATGGCTTTTATTTACCAGTTAAATGTAATGAGTTGCTGCAACCTTAAAAGCGGTGCCAAGTAGAAGGAGAAGAAGGAAAAGAAAACATTTGGAGCATTAATTCAGGAACGAGCTGAAATATTTTGCTCCTGCTGTTGGCCCTGAAGAAGAGGACACCTTTAACACAAGGCGTATTGTTGCATCCAGCTGGTCTCTGAAGTTAGAACTCCAATCTGGAAATAATATCACACACCACTTGAGCTATGCTACAGTTTTCAAAAGTTAAAAAAAAAAAAAAAACAGTACTGTGGTTTTAACTCTTTGAGACAGACAACAAAGCACACGGCGTTTCGGTTGTAGCACGGAAAACCAGTGAGACGTGATGATTGTTGTGCGGAGTGTCCATGCTAGACTTTAGCAGCAGTAGAATGGCCGATAAGGCCAGAGCAACAGGCTCACTAACTACGGTAATGAGGTGCAAACAGTCAGAAGAGCAGAGGAACAGCTTTTTACCATCACTACGAAATTCAGTGTGGCTGGCTTCATTTTGCTCCAATTGAATTTTCCAATTTGGAAAATTGGAAACATTGGAAACCTGGGAACTCTGGCCTCGTTTTAGCTTTAAACTCAGATGCCCCTAAAAAAAAAGAAGCATTCTGTCACGTTCTGTGTGGAACTCAAGCCAAGATCCAGTGGACAACATTTTAGGTAAAACCAGCATATCTTCCCTGAAAAGACAGTTATTGCTAAAGTACAAAGGGTTTAATTCTATAGAAAACATCACCAGAAGTTTGAAAAAGCATATTTAAGAAGAGCTCTGGTTTTTTTTGGAACTTTTAACATCCATGAAAAGTTTCCCCTGACTGAAAGTAATATTTCAAAAATATTTTTAAATGGCCCAGTCAGGTTTCTTGAAGAAAAAAAACTAAAGATTAGGGTGAAGGCAAAGAGGGTTATCAGAAGCAAACTTAGTTGAATGAAAACAAATCTAAGTCTCCCAGGAGAATAAATGTTTCTTGACTTATACTGTCAAAAAATACAGTCAGGACTCCAAATACAGCAAATGCATTTGCGTTGTCTCTTGCCAAACTGTCCACGTTGATTTTTTTGGACTATTAGAAAATAAACACAAGCAGAAATATCTAAGAAGTAGCAACAGCATACCTGTCTACCCAAAACATCTCCTCTATAAGGGAGGGTATGAATGGACACCAATCTTCTTAATCATATTGACAAGTCCTTACAGGACAAGCAGGGTCAGAAAAGAGGCTAGTGGCCATCTCCAGCATTTTTAAGCTGTAATGAATAGTCTTCTATAGCTGAGTGGCAAAATGAAGAGTGAATGGCTTTCAATCTGTTTTCATTTTGGTCATCAGTGGTGTTCAGTCAGGGATTTGAAATATTCATGAGGGATTTATTTAAAATTGACTTCTAAAGTTGCATTTTCTTTTTTTCTTGACGTGCACGTCCTACTTCTGACAAGACGCCTGCAGGTTAATTAAACACAAGCTATTCTGAAACGGCTTCTTCTTTTGATTTTTGCTCTGTCCCTCACTTGTCTCCTCACATCTCTTTCCCTCTTTCCTGTGCTCCTACTGTTCTCCTTTCATCAGTGCTACAGTTAAGACTTCAGCAGCGGAGGACACGAGAGCAGCTGGCAGACCAGGGCATCATGCCTCGTGAGTACCGTTTTCCAACTCTGAGCTGCCTCGCACTCATGAACACATGCACACACACCTTTGCTTCTTTGTCTCTAAATAGTAACAGAGAAAGAAGGAATATCTGTAGGGAACCTTTACCCCACACTTAACCTCAGCGACACTTCACAGGTCATTCTGCTGTATTCCTAGTTGATACCTGACCAGAAGGCTCACATAGTCTCTCTAGTGTGTTCTGGGTTGCCTCTGGAGTCTCCTCTTAGTAAGATGTGCCTGGAAAACCTCCAAAGCGAGGCATGCAGTTTGCATCCTGATCTGATGGCCGAACCTCTTTACAGGAGCAGCGGCTCCATTTCAAGACATGGCTGATGGAGCTCCTTACCTTAACTCTAAGACAGAGTCTGGTCTAAAGTTAATCTCAGCCGTTTCCTATCTAAGACCTTATTCTTTCAATTGTAACCCATACCTCATGATCATAAGGGTAAGGATTGGTAGATAGGTAATGTCCCAGGGAGGAGATGTTGTGGTTGACTTGCGTCTTCAGTCTCACATGAAGTACCAGGACATCTTTGAAGTGGCAGACTGCAGTGGTGGTCTTGGTAAAGATGTCCAGAGATTGTTCTTCAATTTCCAATACAGAGGATATTCATTGACAAATCAAGCTACTCTGCTATTCTTGTAAAGTTTACTCAACATTGTTTGGAACCTGACTGTTTAACCTTTGATTCGGGATGATCGGTTTGGCTTTCATCCGAAAGTTGAGGAACTAGGATGACCTTTATCTTCATGGAATTGGTTGTGGAGTTTAGTTGGCAATATATACTTTTTAAACAAGCATTTGGTTCCATCGGTGTCTTCAAGCCATAATCCCATGTGAACATTGAGGCATGTGCACCCAAGTGTGGAGCAGCCCTGATGACAGTCAGCACTTTTTGAGTCTGAGGCTATTGTTGTCAACCAAACCAAAGGGGACTGCTCCCTCCACAAACAAAAGAAGTGAATGAATCTTGGTGTCCTGTTAGAATGGAGCTTGGTATGGATAGACGGATTAGGGCTTTGTGTGCAGCAACTCAGGTGTTCTGCAGGTTAGTGTTACTGAAGAAAAATCTGAGCCAAAACTTTTAAGTTCTAGATTGGATGGAGAGCTCTTTTTGTATTTATGCAATTTAAGTTTTGACCATCCATTGAATTACACTACAGAAAGCAGCTGATCTGGAAGCTGATCTCAAGTGATTCAGACCAACACTAAAAGTAAGCCAACTTGTGAATTGGATTTGGCCAAGTTATACATGCTGGTGGCCAGGTACTTGTGTAACACAGTATACAACTGTGTTACCCTTAAAATTTAATGGGAGGCATTTCTGTAATTTCCAAGTCAGGATAATCGTATACCTCAAGTCTTTGATATACATTGAAACTAAAAACTAGGCAAGTAGCCTGAGTCTCCGCAAAGCTGATGTTGTCAAAAGACATTTACCATAGAATTAGGGGAGGTAAGTGATGTTGATGTTCATTTTCAGAATAACTGGTACATTTAAGCAAAATTTATCAGGTGATAGGACTATTGATGGCTACAGATAAAGCAGGTGGATGTATTATCCTGACAGGCAGCAAGCAGGCAGGTCGGTGAGTGACCGCTAAGGAATGCTCTCGTGATGGAAGAATCTCTCTGCTTCAGAAGAGGCTGCAACCGTTAGGGGCTCAATTCAGAGAGCGAGAGAGAACCTGTTTACAGGGCCGTGCTCCATCAAAGAGAAGGCACGCCCGAGCATGACAACGTGCAGAGAGAGCTGCCATTTACAAGGCGAAGGCTTTGTTCTTTTAATGTCACATAAGTCCCAGCTATGACGACATGCAGGCCTGTGTGCTCCAAGTATTCTCCTAAATCCTCGCAGTTCCTGCGATTTATGGGGCCTCGTAATCCTCAGATCAGAGACACTGCAGTGTTTGCAGGTATTCTGTTTAGTTTTGACTGCCAGCAACCAGGCGAATGAAAACGTGGATTTTTCTTTAATATTCATGAGAAAGTAGGCCGAGACATGACACGGCAGAGAACTGCATGTACTATCGCCTTGAAGCAGAATTCAAGCCTCTTGAGCTGTCTCACATTTTGTTGCGACACAAACTTCATGGTACTTTTTCAAGCTACTGTAAAAAAGCATTTTATTTGTCAATGTTACCCTAAAGCAACATAATCTTGTATTTGCAAACATGGCAGCAGCAATGAGAAAGGCCAGTGCATTAGACTTTTCTTTCCTCCCATACAGAATCAACAAGGTGACTAGGGGACATGGGTAGCAGACCAGGGATTTGTTGAATGATATCTCTGGCACCGTTTGCCATTTCACAGAGGCTCCAACCTCCAGATAAAGCCCTAGTAAGTGTGCGGGGGAACGGAATCCAGAGGTCCGGCTAGGCCCTATCAGTTTCTAGGAGTCTGTCACAGATAAGGCAACAAGGGGAAACGCAATTGGTCGACGGGAACCCGAGCTCTCTTTTAAAAAAGAAATTTCAATTGGCTGTTTATCTCTCTCGGTTGCAGGGAATTGAGTTGCCGCTGTTTGTTTGTACTTTCAGGCCATAGATTCCTTATCGCCCGTTCCTACAGAATTCTGTCAATGGCACCGAAAGTAAGACGTTTCGCAAGGCGACGGTGGTACGGTCCTCCTCCTGTTGCCGCTTCTGTAGATGTGAATCTTCAAACGCTGGCTGCCTCGGCCTAGCTGTGTTATTCCTGCTGGGGAAGATGGACACGGCACAGGGTCTGTGTATACATTACCCAGGGAACATCTGGTGTTTATTAGACTATTCAAGAATCCGCCCCAGCCTCTCAGGCCTGACCGGCGTGTGGCCCGCATAGAAGCACGCTGTCTCCCCGCTGGCCTCAGGTCTGACTCCACACACACATCCAATCTAATATTTCCTCATAAAGATAATAGAGCCGTAGCTGGCTGCAGGTTTACGGTGCTTTTTCCTGCTTGTGCTTTAAGATCCTCGTCTCCACGGCGGGGATTCTTTAAACCTGGATGGAGACACTATTCGCCCATCCAGCTTCCCTCTCACCGTCACTCAGCAGGCAGACAGTGCTGTGAAAACGTATTTGCCTCCCTCACAGATTACTCCTGCTGTTGCTTTTGTTTGTCACGACTACATTTTTCAGATCACCCAAAACAAAAATAAATTATTACGGGAAAACCAGACCCATTAAGACACTTCTGATAAACAGTGAGAAGTTCTAGAGGAATTTAGATCCGCTCTTTGTTATAGAAATATTTTAACTTGGACACATTTAAGGGCTTTCTGGAATTAACTGCCTGCTATATACCATGCCACAACATCTCAGTCATATTTGGTGAAAGACTTTGACTACACCTTTCCAACCTCTTCTTTTTCCTTTCGAGCTTAGTTTCTGAGGTGGACTTGCTCATGTGCTTTGGGATTTCTAAGCTTAAGGTCACAAATTGACAATTGTTAATCATCTTTTATCCACTGCTTCACTTACTAATTTCATAAGAAACATTATTCACATTCTTTTGATCAATTGTTCGGTCGCCAATGCCTACGGCAGACTTTGTTCTGTTTTAACCGTTCAGCCTTTACAGCAGTCAGCTCTGTCAGCAGATGTGTGTTATAACTTCCTGTATTTATGCTGTGTGTATTTAGTACATTGATGGGAGTGTCAAATCATTCAAACTGTATTAGGGCCACGTACTTTCTACTAAAAAAGAATATTTGATCTTTAAACAGCTTGGATTGCAGATTGTTGCTTAATGGCTCAGCTTTTTAATATTTTTTACCGTTTTGATGATGCTTCCACACTTCTCACAGGTCAATGAATTCAATGTCTTACAGTAAGAGAACCTCGTCAAACCCTGGGACCAACTGTCTCAAAATCTGTCAGAAGGTCGCCACATTTCAAGAAATATCCAACTATTCTGGGACTTTTGTACATCTTGCACAGCAACTTGAATTATTATTTCTGCTTAATTTTTTAAGGTTTCTAGTAAAATTTTACATGTTTGAATGCTGCTGCAGTGGCGCTGTAGGTAGCACTGTTGCCTTGCAGCAAGAAGGTTTGATTCCTGGTCTGGGGTCTTGCTGCGTGGAGTTTGCATGTTCTCCCTGTGCATGCGTGGGTTCTCTCCGGGTACTCTGGCTTCCTCCCACAGTCCAAAAACATGACTGTCAGGTAAAATGGTCTCTCTAAATTCTCCCTAGGTGTGAGTGTGTGTGTTCATGGTTGTTTGTCTGGTCCGTCTCTGTGTTGACCTGAGACAGACTGGCGACCTGTCCAGGGTGACCCCGCCTCTCGCCCCAAACGTAGCTGGAAATAGGAACCAGCACCTCCCGACCCCATTAGGGACAAGGGTGTTAGAAAATGGATGGATGAATGCTGCTGCTAATTTCTGCAAATTAAACTTGCAATACTGCTTCATTTGAGCTTATGTTTTATAGGAAATTTGTAGCTTTTCCTCCTTTCATGATTTAAACTGAATTCTAAATTGTTTTGAATTATATTGCTTTTTTTAAACCTTTCGCAAATTATTCCGCAGGACAGTGATACTTTGCATTGTTTCCTTTTTCCCCAATTCATTCATATTTGTATGATTTTCTCCATTTTGTTTCATCGATGGTTCTACCAAAATGGTCTGTTTCCCGTCAGAAAATGATAATAAGCATTTCCTTCTGGTTTTAGATTTGAAATAAATCTCCATATAGCTGTTGGTTTGCCATGGGTCTGATTAATTTCTGTCATTTTCTAGCATTGTATTTGTAGAAGATTTGTACAAGTCCCTAGATAACTACAAGGAATTTGGGGGGGCTTTCTCAGTGGAGTTACTGTATATCTGTAATGACTTTGTCGCAGAGATTCATTAATGTAGGCAATGTTTTTAAGTTGGTCATCCACTGAATTGGTAATCAAGGTCATGTTCCTGTTAAAATATAGGTCTAACTCCATAGCCATACCGCCGCTTCCCTGAAGTTTTTAGCTTGAAGAATACAGAGAAATTGCAGATTTTAGCTAATGTCGCTAACTTTATTTGATACTTTTATTAAATGGGTTTAGCTTTTTTGTTGTGATTAATTAGGTTTTATATGTATGGCACATAGACAGCATTGTAGGGAAGTGGTTAACGGAACAAAATTAGCAATGGTTTTCTAAAAATCTCCAGTTAGAGTGAGGTTGAAAGGTTGAATGCTTTGACAAAAAAAAACGGTATTAGTTGCTGGAACCCAGATGTGGTTACTTCACACTCCACTCTCTGGAAACAACCATTCACCAATGCTTAGAGAAACACGCATTCTGTGGAGAAAAGCCTGGAGTGTTGATCTCCTGGAAATTGTAAATGTCTGATCTGAGTGAGACATAAAGTACAATATTTGCTTTATGTGAAGTTTAATAATTATTATCACATGCTATTCTTATTTTAGATGATTTTTTTTCTTACTTTCAAATAAAGTATTTCATACCTGATGAAGTTTTCATTAAACAGTAATATTCCACCTTAAATGTTCAGAAGCTCCATATCTTTAATTTCTTCTTGGCCCACAGTCCCGTCTCATCCCTCTGCAATCTCCAACTAAAATCATATTTGACCAAGTAAGTGCGTTTGTTCTTTTATACACTCAGATAATCAAACTGATTTAGTTTCTCAGCTCTCTGCTGGATAATCACTCAGCCCGGTGAATGCCATAGATAGAACGGAGGCCATGCCAGGTTCTCGCTGGCCCGGATTATTTACCTTGGATTTAACAGAGAGAGAAGGGAGTCTGTGGAAGGTTAAGAATCTCACCAACCTCAACCCTTTAATTACCACCTCTCCATTTATTTTCCTACCATTCAAAGTGTTTGAAGGACCCACGTTATAACCGATCCAGCACAGGAACATTGATTGTTGGGGATAATCAAAGGACTGGACGTGTGGAGTTTGCAAGTTGATAGTATGATGAGTGCATAAAATGACCTTTTCTTAAATATATGAAATTTTTTTGTATATTACAAAACATTTTCAGGACTCTGTTTGGCATTCTGCAGTATACTACAATGTTTATTAAAAATTAGCATCCCGATTTCAAAAACGATGACGTAAAAATGGGGAAAACTTTTTTTCCCCATATACCATGACTAAAATTTAGTTGGAAGATAAATATGTTAGATGAAGAAATGCAATAACCTGACTGCATAAGTGTTCATATTGAACAGAAACTTTGGTAATGCACATTTTGACTTAATTTCAGCATTCGGTCTTCTTTCATAGAAGTCTATCCGCATTTCACAATATCTTCCCACTCTGCCAGCTAAAGTTCACCAAACCTTTCGAGTTGAGAGAACATCTCTTGTCCACAACCTTCTTCAGGCCACCCCACAAATTTGCTGTCAGATTTACTTCTGAACTTTGGCTAGGTCAATCAATATGTTGATTTGGATTTATGCTTGCTCTTATTAGGAACTGTTGCCGACATCCTCTTTGTAGCCTCATTGAGCAGTTTCTGCCTTTTCTTCCTTCAGTTTCAGTACTGTCGCTGTTCTGCCATATTTTCTTAAATTATCGATGACATTTTTGTACCTGAGCTCAAAGGAGGCGCTGAGTTTTCCCAGATCAGACATATACCAAGCCTTGACTGCCTAGAGTTCCTATCCTTGAACGCCAAACCAAACCAGACTGGAGACAAACAGAAGGAATAGCCTGGACTTTGTGAGGCAAACTATTACTTTGGGTGTAAAAAACGAAAGAAAAGGCAATAAAAGGCTAATTTGTGGGTCTTCTCATTCACAGCCATAGATGGACTGGTCAACCAAACTTCCATCATTTGCTTAGCAATTCTGTGAGAATAAAGAGGTGAATACCATCTTGCTCCTGCTAAATTAGAACGTAAAAATACATCCTCTTTTCCAACACTACAAAGCAAACTTTCCAAAGGAGTCTCAAAGCATGAACACTACCCAGTTGGCCACTCCAGAGGTGTTGTCCCAGGCGTCGACATGTTATGAAGAAGACATTGGAAGACAGTGGAAGTGGACTCATTATTTTTATGTTCATTCATATGATCTTGATGTCTTAATCTGCGTTATCTTGATCTCCCCTTTGACAGCTCCTCTCTGGAAACTCTGGGGAGACTAAAGCAAATTAAGTTTGCTGAGGAAATTACTAAGAAGTGGCCCTTGGGCATGGGCCCCCACAGCAGGCAGAAATAAATATTATACCTTTAGTTGAGAAAGGCATTGCTGTGGGATCTAGCATATGAGCTAACTTGTGATGTTTGTGACTCCACAGTTGGGTGTCGGGCAGCTTTCGAGTTCATCTCCCTTTGGTGAAAGACCTTCGTCAGACCAATGGCGTACTGCCGTCGCTGTACAGACTACAAGATAGATGCAGGTTTTAGAAGCACACTAGATTAACTATAAAGCATGTGAGAACAAGATCTTTTGTTTTCCTTTGATACTGTATTAGATGAGTGACATAAACTGTTGTAGCTATTTGGTAAAAATATTCAAAAGATTCACCCTGTAGTGCATCCTTTATTGGTTTTACCCATTGCTGTTTTCTTCCCTATTTTTAGGAAACAGAAAACTGTTCAAAACAGAGATTATTTCCGGTTCAGATTAAATTTGCAGTATTTGCAGATTCAGCTATACATATTAGTTTCTGTATTTGTGCTAAGATGGCTTCCACTTGTTTATCAATTCACATTAAGGTGCATTTGTGTTTGAACTATTAAAATAGGCAGTTATAGGGAAAAGACACCATCTGTAAATTTTAATGGCATCACTACTGAGTTTTGTCCAGAACCTTGAGTCTTAGTCATCACATTGCTTGGCTCTGGTCTCCTAACACCACAGCACGTTGTGTAAAGGAGCCAAAGTGCTGCAGGCAGCTGGAGGACAGTGGAGGAGGAGAGCTGCCTTTACTAAGACAGGCAGCAGCTGTATTTGCTTCCTGTCTTTTTCTGAAGAAGTGTCCTCAAGCTTGAGTGTGTACTTGTGCGGACATACCTGCGTGTGTGTTTATGCCCGGCCTCGGCCAAACTTCAGCTTTCTCTGGTTCCAGAAATGCACCTACAAAGGCACATGACAGAGACGGGCTGTAGCGCCTGCAGCAGGAACCTTTCACCTAAAAGCTCTCTGTCTTTATACACAACACTCCCACCGATTGGTTTGACCTCTGTCCAACAGTCTTAGAAACGGCGCGAGCTCTAAGCCGGTCACTTAAAAAGTGGATGTGTCAGCAGCATACCGGTTTCCTGTAATTCTGCCAACTCAATCTCCCGGTGACATGAAAATTATGTTAAACAGTCACAGAGACAGGGACAACAGTGTGTCTGAGTGCCGAGAGTTAAACGTGAACAGGTGGGAGGAAATAGCTCTAAGTACAATGCTGTGTACTGAGCAGTGTATTCAGCTTTGTGTGTATGGGTGAGTGTCTACTACAAGGTCATTGAGTTGCACAGAATGGGCCTTGTACTGTGACTAAAACCAGGGTCCGTTCCAGCCTGTCACATGTTTGGATACAAAAAGACAATCTTGTACCCCTTTACACAGGCACTCACACACGCACATACACATACAGGACAACCTGTACCATTTCTCTCCTTCTGGCTTTGTGCCTTCAGCTCTGTCCGATAGCTGCTGCCAGCTCCAATCAAAGCTCTGCTCCTTATCTGATGGGCCAATCAGATTCATGACAGAACCTAAGTAGGTTGTGTTGATCCCACATCCGGGCAACGTAACACCTCGAGTCTGAGTGTGTAGTAGGTGTCAGTGACAGATTTAAAACAGCCAGATATGCTGGTTGTAATGTAGAATGATTAGAATACTGGGCCCTGTGCTGGAAGACTGTACGTCCATCTTGTTTTCCCTAAAACAGCTAATGTAAGAGTAATTGTATCATTTAAGTGTAATGAAAGCAGTTTTAACAAAATCTCAGTAGTCGCCTTTGTACAACGGTCATTTCAGCTTCTATTGTGCTCTAGAGCAGCATAAAGTACAAATAAACATTCTGCCATAATTACTTTGTGACAATTACACTCTCCTCATCCCCTGAGGGCCTTTACCTCTTCACCTGTTCATAGTTAAACTGAAATTAACTGGCTCTCCTCTCATTATTGGAGCTGTTGCCAATAGAGTTGCTCTAGTTTCCAGCTCACTTGACAGAGAAAACAAATGTTAAGGGTTAGACAAATTTTATAGCTCAGATCTGTGGAGTGTTCCTGTGGTCCCTCTCACTTCTGATAATGTGGTTGTTTACAATTAATCTGATCCCAGAGTCACGCAATTTCTTTTCTCCCTGGTGAGTTAGTACCAACATTGTTTAACCCTAACCAAGAATGTCGTCATGGATGCAGATGTAATCTTCATGTGCTAACTGATCACTCTCTTTTTGTTCCTCCCACAGTGAATCATGGCAAGTTCCCCAAGCAGGAGGACTCGTATGCCTTTGAGGAGGACAGCAGCAGCGAGAGTCTGTCTCCGGAGCAGAACCACAGTGACGAGTCACAGGGCTCAGCCTGCCCTTCATCTGATGCCGTCGGCAGTACGGCCTCCTCCTCCTCCTCACCTGCCCTCACCAGCCCACGACAGGTATAACCCACCGCTTTGCCTGTCTTTTTCCATCCCTCCGTCTGTCTCTTGCCTGTACCTTCTCACATCCGTGCCTCTACTGCCCTCCTGTGGTGGCAGAGTGAAGTCCACTACCCTAACTGTTACACTGGATTTCGATTTGTTGATGCCAACAATTGTAACAGGAAATAAGAAATGTAGCTGATTAGGATAGTTTATGTGAAACTTGCAATCAAAGAGTTGCACTTATGGCTGATTCATGTTGAAAAATATGGCATGCGCAGTCAGTTCTCAATACTTTAGCAGTGCTTGCATAGAAGCGAAGATGTATAAAAACAGGTGCTTTACTAGTGACCTTTTCTCCAAGATATATATTTGTGTCATTAGTAGATTTCTGCTGCTTGTTTTTCCCCCCACTTAATTCCTGTCTCCTAAATACTCAATAAAAGCCCGACTGATTATTCCAAACATATAAACGTCTTTGATTAAATATAAATGAATGATTTCTAAATTTATCTTAGTCCCATGTCGAGCTTTGTGTATTTTCTACAAAAAATGGTTCATGGAGGTATTTTATTAATCCTAAGATTAGAGCTGCACAATATGTCAAATCACAATTGTCATTGCAATATCAATACATAGAGATGGGTTTGGTATTTTCACAGGGTAGTGCAACCAGAGGCCCACCTGACCAAAGCCAGGAAGAAGGCCTGTCTTCCCCTAACACCAACCAGGTAGCTCCACCAATACCGGTTCCTGCAATAGTCAAGGTTAGCAATCTTTGAATCTTGTTGTCATCTTCTTTTTGACGTACCAACCGACCGGCTTAGCTTCCCTATTTTGAACAGTCCAAGACGTCGGACAAGAACAGACATAAGAAGCCCAAAGATGTGAAGCCAAAAGTAAAGAAGCTCAAGTATCACCAGTACATTCCTCCAGACCAAAAGGTGGAGAAGTCTCCTCCGCCCATGGACTCAGCCTACGCCAGACTCCTGCAGCAGCAGCAGTTGTTCCTGCAGCTTCAGATCCTCAGCCAGCAGAAACATACTCACACACATTCACAGATACAGCAGCCACAACAGCAGCACATACACTCCATGCAGGCCCATGCCCAGCAGAGACAGCCCACCTTCAGCTACCAGCCTCAGCTGCCAGCCAGCACCCAGAAGTAAGTCACACAAATTGACCTCTGCCATTGAAAGACGTTAGATTGAAGATGATGTCCAATAAAGGCTACCTACAGAAGACTGGCTATTTTGTTGTTCAGAAAGTAACCTTAGATTAATCTCTGGGAAAAACATATTTCAATGTTCCGTTTCCAGGGGCAACAGTGAGCAGGTACCATCTTGCGCCTCTAGTGGTCCTGCCAGCAACTCGAACAGCAACTCCTCTTCTCCCATCAAGAACACATTTCCCAATCAAAACAACGTTTCACCTGTCAAAGTTGGTCCACTACCTGCTAACCTGGATGACCTTAAAGTAAGTCGTATTAGCAATTAAACTTCAAAGTGTTACAGCTTAAATCTGCAGTATCTAACTTTTACAAAAATTTGATTTTTACATATTTGTTAAAACTGTCACCATGCCGTGACAGTACGGTGTGAGACAGAATCTTTGAAAAGATGGAGCTCCTCCACCTCCTTCCAGCACTGCTATTGCCATATGCAAAAATGCACCGCTGCTGGTCAAAAACAACCAACCAGAGTCAGCAGGAGTGACTTAGCATTGTCAGTCATGCTCATGTATGTGCTGTTAAATATGTTAATTGTGGAGAAACAACTTACTGTTATAAGAAAACTGTTCCACCGTCATCGCTGGCCATTCTAACCAAGTTCACCTCGCTGCAGCAAACAGAAAGGGGCGGAAACAACGGAGCACTGTCAGTCTCATACCTTATTTGGAAACGGGTCCATTGCACTCCGGAAGTGAAGGGGGCGCTATTTCCTATATTATTAGGGGTGCAGCGAGGTCCTTCTCATTCTAACTAGCCTGAACTTTGTTATTTGTTATTTTATGGTCAGGATATAGTAATAGCTTTATATGTAAAAAACAAAACAAAAAAAATAAAACACTATTTTAATTAAAAAAAGTTACATGCTTTAATTTTAACAGTTATTCTATATGTATATTGTTTCTATATTTTGTCCTGTAAGGTTTCCGAGCTCAGGCAACACTTGCGCATTCGCGGCATGCCTGTTTCAGGGACCAAGCAGGCCCTCATCGAACGACTCCGGCCCTTTAAGGACTCCAACGCGGACTCCTCACCGTCAGGGTCCTCCGACATCACAACTTTAACTTTTCCGGTCACACCCACTGGTTCCCTGTCTTCCTACCAGTCCCCATCTTCCTCCAGCAATCTGTCGCAGGGAGGATACTTTCCCTTCCCAAGTACCTCTTCCACACCGCCCATCTCTCCGGCCTCCTCTGACCTGTCTCTCAGCGGCTCCCTCCCAGACAGCTTCAGCGATGTGCCAATGTCCTCTCCAAACCAGTTCAACCTGCAGTCATCCCCAACCCAAACTGCCATAGAGGATGGCCTGGGTGCAGGAGGAGGAGGTGCCAGGGCGTGTGGAGGGAACCAGAGAGTAGGAGAGGACGAAAGGAATGATGGAAGTCTGGAAGCCGAAAAAGATAAGATGCTGGTGGAGAAGCAGAGGGTCATTGAGGAGCTGACGTGGAAATTGCACCAGGAGCAAAGACAGGTGAGGAACTCCCTAATGAGATGTTGTACCTTACCAATAACAGTGTTATTCGGTCGCATTTTGACCAATCCACCTCTGATCATACTTGTTAGGTTGAAGAACTGAAAATGCAACTTCACAAGAGGAAACGGTGCTATGGAGCGACTGAGGACGCCGTCCCTCCACTGTCTCACTCCTCAATGCTCCACCAACAGCAGGCCACACCTATGATGGGCCAGCATTTTCTGGGGGTGACAATCAAGCAAGAGCCTATTTCCTTGTCCTCTAGTTGTCCCCTGTCTTCCTCCAAGCAGCTCAAGAGCCCTCCTGGCAGCTGCATGGACAATATGGGGTGCTGCAACAATCCCATACCAAATCTGGGCGGTGGTCCTGGAGGGCCACAATGCATGGACACAGACCCTTCCTCTGCCAGGCCCTCCACCATGTCAGCCTTTCTGAGTCCCCAGTGTTCTCCGCAAGATTCTCCTGTCGGAAAATCCACCAGCAGTTCCCAGCCTCCGTCGCCTAGCAGCCCCTACCTGCTGTCTCCTCTGCTAGGGAGAGACAGCTGTGGACACCCCCATGGACAAGGCAGAGGTCACAACATGCAGGTACAAAGTCCTAAAATTAGAGAGGCTTTTTTAGGACACACAGTAGATCAACTAACTTCAGAGGTTTATACCCTTAGAAACATGTTAGAAACTACAAAAGAGTTGTGTTCAGGTTGATGTTCTCCTGCCAGCAGAAAAAAACACTGAACATAAAGCTAGTAATCAAAGCACATTCATGAATCAGAATGGCTCATTCAGTGATCGCCATGAGAAAATCATTCGCAAAACTTGAGCGCTGCTTTTCACAGACCCTCTTCGTCCAGTCTGAATGAACTTGAGCAAGGTTGCAACAAACATGCAACGACAATTTGAGTTTCTTAGTTTGAAAAAGCTGGTACAAACATTTACCAAAAACTTCAGAAACAACCATGAAATGGTTGAATGGTGACTCCACAAAGGAAGGTACGGGGGAGCTAAAGAGAGCCAAAGAGATCTTTATCTGTAAAACATTTTAGAAACCATGAATAATCTTCCTTTCACTTCTGTGAAGTACATCTTTGTGTTAATCTACCACATGAAACACTCCAAAATTCTTGGAAGTTTATTGAAACATGACAAAATCTGGAAAGTGACATACTTTTTAAACTTCACCAAACAATTTTACAGAGTGGTTGTTTCCATTTATGAGCCTTTCTTCTATGTACTTTAAATCTTTGATTGATCTAATTGATTGATCTAATTGATTGACGTTACATCCTGCCTGCTGCAGGTACAGCAGAGGACTGGTAGCCAGCCATTAAACTGCTCTTATCCTTCGGACCAAAGAAGCCTTCAGGCTGCATTTCCCAGCTCACCTGACTGTGGTCTTAACCACAGTGGCCCCATCAAGGCCGAGAGTCAGAATATGCAACCAAAGGTAAACGTGTAAGAGATCTGAATGTTTGTCGTGTTGTAACATTAGTCAGGTTGTGTTATCTAACTGAATCACCTCCCATCCATGCCGTTTCCTCCTTCGCTTTGTTCATTTCTGATCTATCTCTGAATTGTCTCGTTGGTATGAGGCTCATTGTCCCTCTTCTCATATCTGTTACATGTTATCACACTCTTTTACACGAGTAAACCCATTTGAAACGCCAATTAATCTTTACATAACAACTGTGATGAGGTTACTCAGACGTGGAGCCCTAATTTCTGGTGTTTCTTCTGCATCTCTAACTTCGTGAGCTCCCCTACCACATGCTAATGACACTTTTCACTTATTTTTCATATAGATGTCAGCATTGCCATCTCCCCGGCATGTTGGCCAAAAGTGCCAGGTCTCCCCCCCTGCCTTCAGTAGCTCAGATTCAGATGCATCTGACTTAAGACAGCCCCCATGCTATGAGGATGCAGTGAAGCAGGTAAACTCGATTCTATGCTAAAAAAAAAAAAAAAAAATTTAGTGGAGTTTGCTGGCCAGGGAATTCATTTAAACTTGTGCGGTTCCAATTCCAGTTTTCTTCTCTCTTTTCTTGTTTTTGTGTCTCAGACAATCCATCACTTTTGTCTCAGCTGTTTGTCCCAATCATTGCTTCTATCACTGCATGAACATTCAAACCCTCCTGACAAGTCTGAAACAGATTTTTACTAAAGATTGAGTTTGCAAAGTTGCTAGGAAACATGCATGTTTTGTGTAAATTCTCTTTAGTTGTCTTATCAAAAATACTAGATAATATCAAATCCAGATAAATAAAAAAAATAATAAAGTCTTACTTATTTACACTCATGGGGTTACATTCAATGAGTGCCAAAGAAAATAAATGGAGCTTCTGGATTGGCTGCTTTGAAAACTCCAGCCAATAGCATGTGAAGTAACATCACACCTAGGTAATTCAGCTTCCCAAGCTGCATTTTACTTAAAATATTTCAGATGAGCTCTCCGTAAAAATCCACAAATAATTTGGAGTTTCATTCCACAGACATAGACATAAGATACAGATCCGCAAATAAGCAGGGGTCCACTATACAGGGCACTGAAATATATGGACATATGTTCCTACAACATTTGGGATATTTATTTTACTTGCACTAGATTCACTAAATACTGGCGACCTGTCCAGGGTGTACCCAGCCTCTTCCCCCTGGAGAAAAGCACCAGCACTAGTAAACCAGGGATCTTCAAACCCAGTCGCCAACGTCCGGTGCCATGTAACTTTTACAGATGTCCCTTGTCAAACGCACCTGAATCAAATGGAAGAATTACCTCCTTTGTATCCAGGCAAGTTCTCCAAAGACCTGCTAATGACCTGATTATTTGACGCAGATGTGTTGAAGCAGAGAACACACCAGTCCTTGAGCACTGGATTTGAAGACTCCAGTACTAGATCATTGGTTACCAGTAGCATGCTTCACAAAGAGACATTGTTCAATGCCAGTATTTCCAGTGGAAACCATCAGAACCTGCTTCTAAAATTTATTTTGACTTGTACTGAGGTCCAATTTACAACCATTTTCAATAGGGATACACATATTAAAATTTGGACTGATACACACACAAATATCGACCAGAAGGACATATAAGTTGGTTGATAATATCGGCCCAGTTTTAATTAAACCGCTATCAACAAGTTGAAAAATTACTAAAAATCGGTTGATATCAATGTTGATGCCGATATGTCATGCTTCCTTAATTTTCATGCTTCCCCTCTGAAGGTTTAAGGGACTTCTGGAGCTTATAATGGGAAATTATTGAATGCAATCACGTCAAAGTTGAGTGATTTAAACAGCTGATTGATAAGAATTTCTCTCGATTGCACTTTCAGCAACTGACCAGGAGTCAGCAGATGGATGAACTGCTGGACGTGCTCATAGAAAGTGGAGGTAAGCAGAATATCTGTTTAGCTTTTAGAAAGCTCCAAAATTATTCCTGGGAGTAAAAACAGCTTGTAAATCTGATATAAAACACCAGTAAAAGAAAAGAAATCTGAGTTTTATGGGAAATGTTGGCATCCACTTCCTCGAAATGCTAAGACAATCCATCCTTTCCTTTCTCCTTAAGAGATGCCAGCTAACGCAAGAGAAGAGAGGGAGAGGTCCTCTGTAACACAAGTTGTGCCTCACATTACTGTGTCCCCAGGGTGTCCCGGCCTTCTCATCCCAAGGTTCCACTGGCACTACGAGCACCTGTCCCCCAACCAGATGCCCTACGACCATGCCGCCAATCACGCCACCGAGAGCCACCTGCAGACTCTGCTGGGTAACCCTATGGGACGGGGAGGGGAGATGGGGCTCCTTAAAATGGCCGCCGAGGACGGACACCAGGAAGACGAAGGGAACAGAGACGCCGAAGAGTACGGCAGCCTCCACAGCCACCACTGCCGCCCCCACCATTCCCAGCAGGACAAACTCCAGACCAACAGAGATCGGCTAGACACGCCTCTGTCGCCCGGTAGCAGTAAGGTGTTCGCCGTCCCTGAGGTCCAGGGTATGGTCAGCATGGCCTTTAGCGAGACGCCGTGGGAAACGATGGAGTGGCTGGACCTGACGCCTCCCAGTTCCACAACTGCTTTTGGCGGCGTTGCTCAGCCCAGTGCACCCAGTATCTTTAACACAGAGTTCCTGGATGTGACGGACATTAACTTGAACTCTGCCATGGACCTTCAACTGGAGCATTGGTGAAAGCAGTAATGCCAACATTAATACCAAAGAACTATTGAATTCTGCCCTAGATTTCTTTAGTCTAAGTGTGAGAAGTTCCTCTTTGCTGTCGTACAGTGGAATATTATTTTGTTTAGTCGTCTAAAGTTTGACAGCCTAAAGAGATGTTGACCTTTTATCTTGAATCTTAACTTTACTGAACTTATTTTCCACCAATGTCATCGTAACCCAAAGAAAAAAACAAACAAAAAAACAGGTGCTTTTTGATACAATTTGTGTTCATTTTGAACATTTATGCGCACAACTGTCACTGAGTTGAGGACTGACAGTGGACACATGTAGTTCTTTCTGTACGCACCATCAGTGTTACACCACCTAGACTTGAAGACAGAATTTGCCAATCACTGCATCCCTTCAGAGTGAATATTTGTGTTACTGGGAAAAAAAAAGAAAGAAAAATCCCCCCAAAAGACTAACAAGAATATCTGGATTTCATAGAAGGGGCCAATTTGTAAATATCACAACAGTTTTAAATGTGGGAGACAGTACAACCCAAAAATGAAGTGTATAGTACAACCATTTCAACGTTTGATGTAAATATGATATACATATATATATATATATATATATATAAAAAAACTCACAGAGCACCTCTTGCTTAACACACATTTGTCACAGTTTGCTTGAGCTTTGAATATAGGAATGGTTGTTGTTTTTTTATACATATCTACAGTTTCTGACATATTTATGTACAGGAAGACATAAAGGGGAAAGCGATGTCTGAGGAATCTTTGGTCTTATTAGTGTAAACCAAGAGACAAACTGTGCCTTACTTGCAAAACATGCTTTATGAATAAAATTTCCCAGTTTTATATTGATGACTCTACAAAAGCTAACATGCATTTTAAAAGCTACAAAAAGTCAACTTCAAAAAAAAAAGAGAATTTTATATGTAATTTTTGTCCTCTTAAATTGCAACATCTCTATTTCAAAGTCAATCACATTTATTTATTTTGTGATTTTGTATTTATACTTGATGTTGTATTTATGCTGACATTCCTCTGATACTTTCTTGATGTAAACAAATATATATATATATATATATATATATATATATATATATTTTTTTTTTTTTTTTTTTTTTTTTTTTTTGTACAAATCAAATTTTTTCTGACTCTTTTAGGCTAAGCAGTTTCAAAATGTGGGGAAAAGCGAAGAAGCCGACCTAAAAAGCCACGTTATCTCAAATGACATTTATCGATTGTGTGAACCGTCCATTGTAAGCACTTGTGAATAGAAAGAAAATGTAATATATTCAAATCTTAACTGTGAATACTTCTAAAAACTCCCCCTACAGCCTGCAGACATATTGGTCTGCTCAACATGACTCAGATCAGTAATGTTCTGAACACTCTAAAAAGTAAGAGTTTGAATTTCTATAGTATCGTCTGAATGTATTGAAAGAAAATACATGAAGACACCTGTATGTGTTCAAATAAGCAGCATCATCCACAAAGCAATTTCTAGGCTATACAACATTGTCAATCCCATAATATTCCAAAGTTCTTGCAGCAGAAAACAAATACATACATTGTATAAAAAGACAATTGTTTTTATTTCTATTGTCTGACATTTATGCTACTTTTATGTCAGAAGACTACATAATTTTTTTGGGGGGGTAAGAGGGGATTTGATAGAATTGGCTTTAAACTTGAATTCATCTTTTTGGACATCCTGACACAAGTTTCTCACACTAGTTTGCTGAAATCCTGGCCCATTCCTCCTGACAGAACTTGCTCTTGCACACCTTTTCAGCTAGGGAAGCTGAAACACCTAGAAGGAATGCCACTTACACCAGTGGCAGGCCTTGCATTTGGTACCTAGGCCTTCATAGGGACTTTGCTGATTTAATCCACCACTATGGCCTTTACAAGTATACAAGCCACCAACACTATAGTAAACAAAAAACGCAATATAACAGGGTCAGGTATTACAAAGGTTTGTTCAGTCCTTACATAAACGTTAGTGTTGAGTTTTCGGATTTCAAGTATCCTGGTCTAAATACAACATTCAGACCAGGTATTTAAATGCGTCCTGAGTGACCACATGAATCCTAAATACCTGAGCCGAATCCAATTAAATATAGAGAGAAGACAGCTAAGACCATATACCTTTGGTATATATGGATATAAGTGGGTCGACATAATTTGTTTATCAATTAGCCTAACAATTAATTGTGCGTTTTCCACCTTTTGTGAGTGAATACTATTGTTAAAACAACAAAAACACAGTTTGGACACCTCCAAATGTCTACACTATATCCAACTGTCCCAAAAAAAGAATAAAAATAAAGCACATAATATGCATTCAGTTGCAGATTATTTCTTCACAGACAAAATCCATCGTCTTCTCTTTGCGAAGACAAACCTCAATCTCGTCCTTCTCCATGGCCTTGTTGTATTTTTGGCAAATCCCAGCCGTTTAATCTGCAACGCTCCAACGGCTAACTGGCACCGCTCGCGCCTGAGACTTCCTGGTCTTCACGACGTCGAGTTGTTCAGAAAAAGTCTGCCGTAAAAATTTTTTTCTTTTTTTATCATGAGAGCAGATCAGCTTCTGCATCTTCTTAAGACATTGGATGCAAAATAAAAAAATAATTTCACACATTAACAAGCGCAGCACAGTGTCCTGGCGATGTGCTTTGCTAGCATAACTTCACGGTTTTGCTGTAGCTTCACTCTGACCGTCCAGTCAGAGGGCGGAAACCTCTGACGTCACCTCGAGCAGGTGTGGTGAATAAGCGAACCTGAAAGCTGATTGATTAAAAGAACCGTTCCGTTCGTTTACTGAACGTCAACCTTGCTGCACCGATTCTGAAGGCTTTGGCCGATTAGAGAAGCACAAAGGAACTAAAATCTGATTGGACGGAACACCGACAATGCGCACCGACATGTATGGGAAGCGTTGATGCCAAGTGAGACGTCGTTTAAAAAAAAAGTCTTGCTTAAATAAATTTTTTGGAAGTAAGTTAATAAAATTTAATTGAACAAAAGTTATAATTTGGGTTGTAAACATCTTAGGGATTCTGATAGTGCTTAGGCCTGAAGAGAAGGCTTTATTGGCTCTGCTGGCCCACCGCTGCTTTTGCTTTTGTTTGCAGCTAATCCAGGAAGGAACGTTTATTTTTCCTCTGTGCTGATTGGTTGTACGCACAAGAGCTGAAATAATGAAGAGCAAATATTGACTTCTGTGCCTAGTAATGAATTCTATGGTATATTTGGTGTGTGAACTATTAAAATATGCAATTATTTTTATAAGGAGTCGCAGATATCCCTGGAGTCCAGCTATTCATACTGTAGGCAGCTGTGGTCCCTAACCCCTGCTAATACCAGATGTCCGCCTTATACTTTCTGTTCGATTCCCTCTTCTTCCCACAAATATAACAAAGATCATTATGGCCAATGTTTTTAGTTTCTCCTGAGCCCATGGCATGTCTCCAAAAGTTAAGGCTTTTACAAATTGTAATGTTTTTCTTTAATGTCCTTTTTAGAACAATTACTCTGAGTGGCCTTTCAAAACCTTTCAATGTGAATAATATCTCACCAGATTCAGACAGCATCTTCACAATGTTTTCTTTTTTACCTTTGTTAAAAGTCAGGCTCGTGTTACCCAAAGTTGAACCTTTCTTGTAGAGAGGTCCATAACTCTCTTCTTGGCTGATTTCTTTTGTTGTTGTTTTTTTTATTGTTATTTTTTATGATGTCACACAAGGAAGTAATGTGTTTGAGGGATTGGCTTAAACTGCATTCAGTTGTACTTGAATATGAATATATCTGAAGCTCCTGAAGCCTTGACATTACCATTTGGACTTATGTAAAGTTAAGTTACATAAACCTCTGAATTTGATGAAAGTGATCAAATAAAATTCCAGAAGACATTATTATTGCATTTAGCTAATATTAATAATTGCAATTCTAACTTACCTTAAAGGTTCAGTTGTATTGAATGTCAGAGAATAGTTTTTCTTTTTATACATGTGGTTTCAACTCTGTATACCTGATGAAAACCCCTACAAGGCAAAACCAAGGTCTGTTAATCATGAGAGGTGGCCAAAAAAAAAGCACTAACCGAAATTAAAATGCAGCTTGACAAATTTCTAGTCATAATTTCTCTAAACTATTTTAACAATTTTATTTGACACATTGTGGTTATATCAATGTGTGGGAAGCATTGGTTTAGAGCCAAAAGGGAAAGATTGGGCAAGTTTGGTTGTTTGGACGACAGAAAAGACATGCAGAACATTGGCAATAGAAAAACTGTAGTAATTCAGAGTGAATCATAAATTCCAGACAGAACTGCTGGCTGGAAATTCAAGCCATAAATGCTCTTGAACTTAAACTGCTTTCACATTTTTATCTATGATTTCTTAGCTTGTAGCTTTAACAAGGAGTGGATTAATTTGACCTGACATTATTGAAATGCTAATATAAGGTTAAATATAGATGTAAATTATAGGTTTGAAACTTTATTTAGACATCCGCTACGCTAAGCTCTGATTTATATTGTATATTTGAAAATATGAAGATCTGGGACTTGTAGGTAAAACCCGTGCAAGCTGCTTTAGGAATACTAAAGCAGCTAAGAAGCTAAAAAGTGTCTCTTCTCTTTTTGCTTGAAAAGAAACAGCAAATTATCCCCAAATATGTTGACTTTGATAGGGCTAAATTTAATCTACTTTTTGCACTCAGACGTTCCATTCAACATTCCAAATTAAATCCAATTCATCATCACCCTGTTTTATTTGCTAAAACTGTCTCTGCTAGGAAATCTATCCCATTCTTGATTTTTCATTTTATTTATTTCAAACAAGTACGACTCAATATAAAGCCACAGCTTTGGTAAAAGTGTATTATTTAAGATGTTTGAATTTGGGCGAGAAACTGACAGGATTTATTTTTGTTATCTGTAACATCCTGTATCTACGGTCGTTGCCACTTTGACGTAGTTCTGGTTACAACTGACCCGAGAATCACGTCCTCCATGCATTTTTGGTGAATGGGATGAAGAAACGGTATCGGAGCTGCTTTTCTTTTCCACTTCAGAGCTGCGTGAAAGTCTGACAACAGATGTAATCAGACTGACGGCTCAAGGTGCGTCCTGAAAAATGAATTTTCAGGTTCCACGGTGGGGGGAAAAAAAACCCAACTGTAATAACCCCGATACTCCAAAACATATCCAATATGGCTGTCCTAGTATGAAAGTTGCTTACTCTTAAGATGTTTGAATTATTGACATTGAACGCCATCAGAAAGGCAGTCAGACATCTATTTGTGAACATGTCTGTCTGATTTTTGAAAACTGTTAATCCTGAGATCCAAACTAAGAGTTGAGTAATTAGAATATAGCATTAGCCTTGAGTGGGATATTGAACTGTCGCTGCCACAAATACGAAACAGAAATGAAAGTGAAAATATGTGTATGACAAGTGTTGCCCCAATAGTGGGTCATCTATCTACTCTGTAAAATCAGGTTTGACTTTAGCATTTTTGACCGTTTTACGCTTTACCTATGGACATGTTTAATGGTTTACACGGTTTGATTCCATCACATTCAAAGGTGTTCTCACTTTCTGTCTTAAATATGTATTCCAGTCCTGTTCACCCATCTGGCCTTGTTCGCAATAATTCTCCTTATTCAAGGACAGAAAGCAAAAAAAACACATCTGACAGAAGCTTCCATGTTGCTTGGCCACCAACTTGCCTTTTGTCTATTGTAAAAAAAATAAATAAAAGTAAAGGGTATTGTGGATTTATTTCTGTATACAGCTGAAAGAGCAATAAAAATGATCACAGCTAAGTATTTTCAGGTTTGTTTGTTTTTTTCTTATCCGTGTTCCTAAGCAGCACACAACCAGACCGACACATTTTCAGTCTTTTTCATGGGGAACTTTTATTGTAACCCTCAATAAACATACATTATAATATTCATTGCCCTTAATATCATCTTATATTCTAATATGAACATTCTGGTAAATTGCAGTTTGTACAACATGTACCCTGGAGACTCATATTCACCAGTGGCAAGTGAACTTCCTGGAAACGCATCCCGGGATAAACCCCACAGATCTGCAGGGAAAACGGCGCCATCTACTGCCATCACGGAAGGAGACGAAAAGTACTGACAAGAACTCCTTATGACAGAATTTAATCTGGTGGTTGTAATGTTTTGCTTTCGTGAACAGGAAAAAAAAAAAAAGACCGTTCACTGTTCCTAACAAAATGACCTGATGTACAACCACAATGGGAGGTATGGCACAGCTAATGGCTGTAGAGACCCATAATAAACCAAACGTATGCATTTTCATTGACTATCCCAAATGTAACGATATCAGTAATACTCCAACAGACTACTACTATTTAACTAAGCTTGTAAACTGCTATAGTTGAATTGTACAACCATTCAACTGAGCATACAGCCCATTTCTAATGTCAGACAGGGTAAGGGTGCTGGTATGGTTTTATCCTCTACATTCTTACTATTAAAGCACCATTAAAGTATTTGAAACATTTCTTTTGGCTCAACGCCACAGAACCCCCCCCCCCCCAAAAAAAAACCCAGATGCGACTCAGATGAGAATAAACTGCCAAAATAATAAATTAATCTCATCAAGAAAACCATTTCCTTTTGGATTTGAGCCACACTGGCAGCATCTATTTGCTTTTAGGAAACAGCAGTATTATAATATCACCAAATGGGTGTTTTATCTCAGAATTGATCATAAAACCAGTGAATTTCATTATTATTTATCATATATTTTCCTAAACATTTAAATTTATTGGATGATGGATCTCTAAAGTGTCGCGTTAAGTGTTTTGTTAAGAAGCTACCTCCTTGAAGTCTGACTGCTCTTCTCGGGTCTTCGTAGTCGGACCTGTTCTAGGAAGCTATGACACGTTTGGGTCAAACAAATTGATAGGCGAGGAAATGGCATGATGGGTTCAGCCCAGAGGTATTCTGAATCACCGGAGGACATGCAGGCTCCAGGGTGACCTGAGGGGTCAAAGGGCGGGAGACGAAGCCAAGAGGGTCTTTCCTCCTCTCAACAGTTGTGGTATGGAAGTTGGTAGCATGTGATTAGCAGCATTTTACCGTTGTTCCGTCTATTTCTTTTATTTGACAGAAAGAAGCTGTCAGAACATGTGGAGCTGTAGTTACTACTGCATGCCTGTGAGTGGCAGCATTGAGGATCTGTGATCATTATGGTTGAGTTTGACTGTACAGTGCTGAGACAGGCTGTCGAGGAGAAAAAACAAAAAAAAAACAAAACCATATGGTAACATTTCTCAGTACGAAGCCACATCTCCTCTCCTGTCTGACATGATGACCATGTTTTAGGAACGAGCCTTAGAAGATCTGAGCAGAACCTGCCAAGAACAGCAGGTGAGGATGGATATATACATATCTATTTACATCAGTGAAAACAACATCCGAAAGTAACTTTACATCAGGCAATGCAGCATTGGATTAACATCAGGTTTGATTCTCTGTGTGTGTTGCCTTATTGTTTTAGTCACAGAACTAAGCGTCTTCCCGTTTCAGAAATTAGCTGGTGATAATGTTCACGAAGCTTTATGAGCGTGACTGAAGCAGAACCTTCTAGAATTTGCACTAATGCATATAGGACAGAGTTTGTGGTCTAACAAGGTGGAAATGATATAATTTTTGCTAAATTAGCGAAACATAACTATCCGTTTAGAATGTATTTAACTGTTAGCTAGCTAACCCAGGTGCAAGTTCTAGCTAACAAATTACTGTTAGCTAGAACTTGCACCTGGGTTAGCTAGCTGTTAGCTAAAGGTAGCTAACAGCTAACAGGTAGCTAACAGGTTCACACGTGTGAACAAAAGTGATCCTACAGGTAGTTAGCTACCTGCTAGCTAGCTAACTTGTCACAGCTAGCTTGTTAGCTAGCTGTGACAAAATAAACAAAAGCACTATTAGTATGGATTATTTTCATTTGTACTACATTTATATAAAAACAGTAAACAATTTCTTCTTTGTCTGGTACTTAGCTATGACGCAAGTATGTCTAAACCAACTGTAACTTATGGTATTTATGATAGCCAGTCAAAAGTAAATCTGTTAAAACAAAGAAATTTATAGAACACTGGTAAGCTAACAACTTTTGGTGGCTTTAAATTATTAATGTATATATTCCATGTCAATGTAAAAGTAGCAAATAAAACCTGTTTTCAGAGAAAACAAAACAAGCCTTTGGTTCTTTTTTTTTTTTTTAAGTTATTTGGTTAAATGTTTGGTTTTCAATGCTTTGCAAGTTTCTTTGGATAAAAGTAACAACTACAGATCACATATTTAATCAATTTGAAAAAATATCAATCGAAGATAGAAGAACATTGGCTGAGTTTATCTTTCACAGAAGTCTTTTATAATAAACTTCTCTTTTTGGTTAAGTTTCTTGTACAACAATGCTGTTTTTTTTCCTGTCTCAGCCATCAACTAACAGCTTCCCTGACTGTGTGCACTTTGTTTTGGGCGATTAGCATCAATAGCTAACTGAAAATGTTCTTCTGGAATAGTACATAAATAGTTAAGTGACTGAAACAAAAAGGTCAAAGCTCACACACTGAGCCCAGCACTGCAGTAGGTGTAAGAAGATAAAACGTTTAAGACAAGCCGTCACAGATTGCATATTGAAAAGAAAAAAAAAAAGTAAAGCCACGCTACCATAAGCTTTCCAAAAAGAAACATTTGCATAAGCATTCATTGACTGTGTGTGAAGGTGCTTGCAGCAAAACGTGTGAAAGTGTGTGATTTTTAGACAGTCGATGTATCAGCAATAATCCATACAAGTCGTCATTTTAGGCGAAGAAAAATATGCATACAAAGTACAATCCGTTAGGTTGCTGTTTTGTTCATACATCAGAAGCTCCACACAATTTCATTTGGTAGATTTTTGTGAACAAGTTTGAGTATATATATAGATATATCTATATATAGAGATTCCATGCATGTATGTATACTCTATTCTTTGTGTCACATAAAAAGATGTGTTGCGCTTTACTAAGACAAAGTTGCTGCTTCAAGTGTCTCTGCTTTAACGTGGAAGATTATTTTGGGATCTTAAAATGACTGGGAAATGTTTCCTTTTTTGGGGGAATTTTCATCTCATTGCACTGGGAAGTTTGGATTTAATTCCTTTGTTCTTTGGAACGTGTGAACAAACAGGTGATCCTACATAACTGAAGGGCTAAGTTGACAAGCGTCGCATCACAAAGCTTAGTGTACCACCCCACTCTGGACGTTAAGGGACCCCTCCCGCCTCCACCAATGGGAACGCTCTTCTTGGCATCAGTCGACGTACATAGGGGAGACGGGCGAGGCGGGGATCTGATCCAGGATGCGACACACGTAGCTGGCCACGTCCACGAAGCGCTCCTCGTACATCAGAATAAACGGGTGTTTCTGGGAGAGAAGAGGCAAGAAGCTTCAGGCTCGTTTGGGTGTCGCTGAGATCAAAACGGCTCCAGGTTTGGTGAGCAGATTTTGGGTTAAATAAATATGGCCTAAATGCCTGCAGTGAGTCATTATATTTATAATTGTGCCCCAGTTCCCCTATTTTGGATATTTTTTCCTTTGTTTCTGAGAAGGCAAACTATTGTTCTACATGATTGTACCAGCAGGTGGCGATAATTCGACAATAATAACTTAAAAATAAATCAAAAGAAGTTCCTGAATGGCTAAAGGAGTGCTAAGCTGGGTTAAAAATTACCGCAAAACTACTTAAGTTCATGTTTTTCCCCTCACACTGCCTTTCTTTTCTATCACTTCTTCAGCTCACATTTCTAGTTTAAATAATAATAATAAAAAAAGAGTTGAAGTAAATTTTGATGGATGTGTGATTTTGCTAAATTAGGCTGCTGTGTCTTGATTTTCATAAACCCATCTAGTCCACACCAAAGGTTTTTGACAGTCGCCCCTTTGAAAAAGAGTTTTTAAAAATCTGGCACTTTTGTCAAATAGTTTTTTGCGTTCAGAAGAGACATACAAAAAAAGAAAAAATAACAGTAAATATTAGTTTTCTACATTTTTGTTGTTATTTGAATACCTGAATTACAGAAATTGGCTTGGTAGGTCAATATAATTTTTTTTTAAAGCGCTTAAAGAACATTGGCGTAGGCAGGATGGCCTTGTTATTTCTAACTATAAAAATGCTACTATTAGAACTGCAGTACAGCTACCAACTGCAAGAAATAAGAAAATGAATTGCTTAAAACTTCATTGAGGCATTCCTTCAGAAGTCAGAATAGTTTACTAGCTGAATACCAAATTTTACTCGGCGACAACCATTTAGGGAACTACTGTTGCGGGTGTGTTTGGCAGGCTGGTGTTGCGAGGAATGTTGCTTTAACAGAGGTTACAGCAGAATAAACACTGCAGTAATGCTCTATATATCGAGAAGTTTCAAATTAAACTCATTAAACAACATTTGCCAACAACCCTGCTTAAATTTCATGCTGAAAAGATTAACTTACTTTTAAACTAGATACTTAAATCATGTATTTAGCATTCTTAGTTTCTTCTACACAGATCTGTGATATCAAAATGAGTTTTACAAAATATTTTGTTACATCTTTCACAAGTTGAACTAAAGAAACGAGTCCTCTGTCACGAGTCAGTTTAGCCTTTAACAACAGAAAATATTTCAAATTATGACCAAACTCTTTTCAAGCCAGCTCCTGAACAAACCTAACAAAGCTAATGAAAGCGCACTCACCAGAAGCTCCCTGTACTTTGGCCTCTTTGACTCGTCTTTTGTAAGACTGCACAAAAGAGAAAGAGCTGATTATCCATCACGGCAAGCAGAGCTCAGGTCAGATTTTACATGCCAGAAACTGAAAAGGCACGGAAGGAAAGCGGGAGGCATTTCCAGGGGAAAACAAATCTGACCCTAAAATCACCAGCATCCAATTTTTGAAGCTAAAACCAAAACGAGGCAAAAATGTTTCCTGCGGTGACACCCACCATAGGTTGACAAAGTTGATGAACTTCGGGGAGAACTGCCTCTCCTCCGAGTTGCTGAGCTGTGGAGGTTCTCCTTTCACCACTTGTGTCAGCTGATCAAAAACACTATTCCACTTGGGGTATGGGAATCTTCCTGTGGCTAACTCATACTGGAAGAAAGAAAGAAAAACAGTATGAGCAACCCTTACTGGTCTTGTTTGAGCTGCGGTTTCAAATCAGATCTGGAGATCTTATCGGTTACCAAGGTGATTCCCAAGCTCCAAACGTCGGAGCGGACGTCGTAGCCCTGTCTGGAAGCACTGGGGTCTATCCTTTCAGGCTGGCAAAAAAAAACAAACATTCACACAAAATAGATTAGATAGGGCAGTTATCTTTAGGTTTCTATTTTAGCTTAATTACCTGATAGCTAGATCAGTTGTGAATTCAAAAATTTTGCAATTACAAGAAAAAAATAATCACATTTTCACATCTAATAAACACATCTCCAGTAGAGAATATGGTTTAAATGTGTAGATTTGATCTTTTGTTCCAGATCCTAAGGTTTTCCAGTCAATTCAGTGATCCAGAACAACTGACTAATTTCAGATAAACATTAGTTAAGGCTAGGGAATCTATTAAATTAGGCCAAAGCAAACTACACCTGTTAAATTCTTTTATTTTTTCTTAGTTTTGATAGTAAAACACATTAAAAAGCTTAAAAGAATTCAGTTTCTCCTTGTCTGAAAATCTCTTAAGGTGCGTTTATTGCTGAATAAACGGGCCCAACCTTTATTTATGTACATTAAACGAGCCACAACTTTAGTTGAAGGTTAAGCGGTTGGCACTTACTGCCATGTAAGGCCTGCAGCCTGCATCTCTGGTCTTGGCTATGGAATCCACCAGCTGGCCGCTGATGCCGAAGTCACACAGTTTGATATTTCCCCTTCTGTCCATTAGAATGTTGGAAGGTTTGATGTCTGCCAAGACGGGGGAAATGAGTCAATCTGATAGAAATTAAAGCGAATGTTAGGAACTGAAGGTAAAAGCTAAACTCAACTCTTACCTCTGTGAATTATTTTCAAGTTTTCTTTTAAGTGATTCAGTGCTTTAACGGTCTGTTGAAAAAAATTAAAATCAAAATCAAACCTTCAGGTCATTTTCTTCATGAATTGTTCCATGTAAATTGTAAGGGGAAAAACGTGACACGGTTGCTTACAGCTAATGTTATTTTGCCTAATATTTCCTCTGGAATGACATCATCTAATACGCAATATACATATTTGTAGAATTTGTCTAATGAGGTAGACATAAGCTCCATGCAAATCCAACAGTCCCCCTGAAAAAAAAAAAGCGAGAAGAAATTTTACAATAGCAGAAAGTATACAAACGTTAACTTTTAGTAGTAAAGTATATTTTAAAGCTTAAAGGGGCAGTATTATGTGTTTTACATGAATATAGTGCCATTTTATAACATAATCAACTATGTTAACTTAAGACGTTAAAAAAATCCTCTGTCAACTATGACAAAAGAAATTTTACTTCCTCATTTAATGCCTTGAAATTGGGCCTCTGTCGCTTTAAGAACTCCTGCTCTTTCAGGAAGTAATCACAACATCTCAAGATTGGAAACTGCAGCTCTGAGGAGGAGCTCTGACTCAAAGGCAGGGCTAGGTCCACTCAGGCGCTGCCATAGAGATAAAAAAATTTCTCAAACATTAATGAAACTATCAAGGTAACACTCCAGGTGTGTCTTTGATGAGGGAATAACATCATAACATGATGTAAAGCTAAAAAAAAAAAAAAAAAAAGGCGATTTTACGTGATACTGCCCCTTTAAGTGAGATCATGGTGGATTTTCTAAACCTCTCTGAAGAGGGCGCCGTAGAACTGGACGATGTAGGCACAGTCGCTACTCCTCATCACCACGTCCAGGTCCATCAGCAGCTGCTTCTGCTCCTTCTCGTCCACAGTGGAGCGAATCCTCTGGGGGGAAATTCACACACGCGGTCAGCTATATGAATGGAAAACCTCCTGATCACGTCGCACGGACGTCCTTCCGCGGTCGGCGTGAATCACCTTGACTGCCATGATCTGGCCCGTCGGTTTGTGGACCATCTTGTTGACGGAGCCGTAGGCGCCGCGGCCGATCTCCCCGAGGTCTCTCAGGTCCTCCGCGGTGAAGTCGCAGTGCTGCTCCGGGGAGATCTTCAGCTTCCCGGACGACTCGATGCTGTGTGTCCGCAGGCGCTCTCTGCACGAACGGAGGCGGGTGCGGTTAGCCACCAAGCACAGAACCCGAGAAAATAGAGGCCGGACGATGACAAAGGACGAAGAAATTAGAAGGAGAATTAAAAAAAAAAATACAAATACTGAAAAACCAGAACCGCTGCCGTAGTCGAACTCGTTTAGTTTTAAACAGCCAAAGAGACAGTTTGGAGTCTTACCACGATGCCATCAGCATTTGCTTTATTGTAAAGTCACAAACTTTATTTATAAACTGTTTTAAACGGCCGCTGTGTACGTGAAGCCTTTTTACCAAGTCTAGATTAAAGACTTAGTTTTTTATGATCTTAAGCCACCGTCTGAGTTTATAAACTCAGCTGAAAGCAGCAAAAAGACACCAGTAGAACATTGAGACCAACTTGTTTTGTTGAACCTTTGTATTTTTATTATCTTAAGGTATAAATGCAGGGACGTTAAGCTAACTGTTTGAAAGACTTTAATCAGAATCTGTTAAAAAAAACATTTTTCCATTCTGGCAGAGAATACCATAAAATATTCACCTGTATGGTCTAGGTCAGGGATGTGCAACATTTACAAAGCAAAAAGCAGTTTTTCACCCCCAGTCCAGCTAATTAAAACTCAGTACACAACTTTTAGTGGTAAGACAACTTCAAAAATGTTCATGAATATCTACCATAGGAAATTTGTGATTTAAAAAAAAACAAAAAAAAAAACGCCATTATATTCCTGGTTTCAGGTTTTGAAACAAAGAAAAACAAACATTTACAAAAAAAAAAAAAAAAAAAGAGGATCGATATATTTTATTCTATGGGATGTTGACGTTTGTGGAAAATGACGGAAACAAAAAAAACACACAAAAAAAGACATAATAATGAGAAAAAAAACAATAGATATTTCTGATACTTGGATCATTCTGTCCTAAACAGCCAAAAAAGCTACTAAAATTTGCATTTGTTATATCTGTATTTAAAATAAAAAAGTTGGTTCTCAACTTCTTTTTAGCCAAATTATCATTAGCATGGAAACAGGAAGAATTAAGTGAGTTCAGGATTTAGCACTAAAACCAATTAGTTAAAACAATTTTAAAAAAATACTTTGTGGGCAAAAACTGCCCACAAAGGGATACATTAGCAAATTAATTGGCCATTAGAAAAAGGATAAAGAATTATCTTCAGAAAGTCTCTCTTTATAGTGAATTTCTCAGGCTGAAAATGGCATTAGAACAAAAACTACCACTAGAGGGCGCCCTCTGTCACAGCATATTTAAACCAACTGTGTAATTAAGTAAAACGAAGTAAAAATAAATAAATAAATAAATAAATAAATAAATAAATAAATAAATAAATAAATAAAAAAAAGCATCCATGGCTTCCCAGCCTTTACTTACATGTGAGGATTCTGGAACGACGGAGCTGTGGGATGAAGCGGGAGCCTGGAGGTCGGCTTCACCGGAGGGTTGGCGAAATTTAACTTTAGAGCTTTACGTTTGCCTGGTTGGCAAAAAGAGAAAGAGAGAGAGAGAAACACATCCAGGTTGCCACAACATGCACGCCACACAGAGCGGGAGGGAGGTCACCCAGATGATGCCAACAGCCGAAACAGGCACGTCTCAACACATTAGAGTAGAACCAGTGATTTAAATAAAACACGAAACTCTTCATTGCACGCAGTATGAATTACTTTATTGCTATTCTTTTTGGTGATTAAGGCTTACAGCTCATGAAAATTAGTAGTTATATTACACAAAATGTATTTTCAATACAATACAATTAAATACTCTTTAGTTTTTCGTCTTACTCAGATTTGGGCCGGTCTTAAGATAACATGTCTGTCATAAAAATCATTCTTTTTAGGTTTCTGCAGAATTCAGAGAAACAAAACGTTTCGCTTTCCATCAATTGTGAACCATAATTATGAAAATGAATAAAAATTATTGTAATCTGTGTGCAATGAAGTGATGTAGTACATGAGTTTCTCTTTTTAATCTGAGTTAATAAAATGAAAGGAAATGTTTGATGATTAAGAAACTGATTATCACATGATTTAATGAAGTAAGCTAGATTATTTTCATTCTTATGATTCATATTTTCTCAAGTGCAATTTTGTTTTCATAGAATTCAGTTATGGTTTTGGGAGAGTGTCATTTTTATTCCCTTTTTATTCATTGTTTTTGGTTGTGTTTTATCTTTTCCAACTCCAATATGGAGTGTTCTTTATAAAACTTTAACAGTTTTATCGCTTGAAAATTCAAATCAGGAATATTATCGTTTATCGCAATACCTTCAGGGGCAGTTTATCGCCCGGCAAAATTTGCTATAGCGACAAGTCTATCGAGGATATTCTAATGTATTGAGATGAACCTGTGTACAGAGTGCAACATAATGCGTGTCTTGACTTGAGATAACCCCAAACAACCAAATGCCCAATAAGAAATATAGAAAGAAACAAATATTTGGGGTTATCTGAAGCTCCTCATAAGGTCAGAAGAACGAACAGAAGCAGAATGTCCCTGTGTACAGAGGTTCCCAGTGTTCACAAACTTCTATGAAAAAAACTCAAACAAATGGCATGCAGTGTGTGTCCACGTTATTGGAAAAACACTGGGGTGACATTGGAAATCCCTGTTTGATTAAAATATGCAAAAACCCCCAAACAGCACCTTTTTTAATTTTCTTCTACCAAAGTGTTCCCACCACTCAAACAGCACCGATGACTCGACACTTTGACTGGACTCGGGTGAATTTAACACCGGCGCCGGGATGAGGGTGTTGCTTTCAGGTGCCATGCCGTGTCCGACCAGCTAGAGCACAAACGGATCCCTTAACCTTCAAGCCCCCAGTGCAAAAGGAATGTTTGGTGGCCGTGTTGAGAGTTAACAGTGGACAGACTTTCCCCCCCTCCACTAGCTTCCCACCCGACTACCAGAACACCACACAGGCTCCTTCAGTAGTATACAGTGGTCCCTTCTGAACCCCGTTTGGATGACGGTATCAGAAGTATCTAATCCTGAATTTGGCTCACTGGATGGGGTGGAAACCACTTTAGACTACTGACGTGTTCCAACATAGAGTAGAAGTCAGTGTGCTTGAGTGAAACTCTTAGTGCTTACTTTGGGGCACTCCGGACAGGCTTATCTGAAACCCTGAAGTAAAAGGGGGGGGGGGAGGCAGTGTTTTTACTACATTTTCTCAGGGCCTACGTCAGCGTAAGTGGGTTGTTTTTCAGCAAATCTGGGTGCTGGAAGTGGAATATAGGGCAGGTTGCAGTAGGTCTGCTGTATACATGTGTGTGGGAAATGAGAGGACAGAGGACTGGTGCTAGTTTTGATTTTTTTTTTTTTTTTTTTTTTGACAGCTTCAGACCAAAAATGAAGCATTTGTCACGTTCCACTGGCAGATGACTTTATCTCCGGCAATAAAACAACGTTTCTGCTAAAAATGACCACGTTTGTGTCTCGTGAGGCCCTCTCCAGTTACTGGAGTCTGAGTATGAATGTGTGCTTTTCAGCTAGACATATGTCCATGTTTGAGACTCTTATTCTGAAGTAATAAAAAGAAGTAGGAAGCAGATTCGGCAAAAAAAAAAACAACAGAAAAGCAACAGAATTTTGCTAACTTAACATAATCGGTGCTCGTCCGCCGCTATTCTGATGTCGCCCTGGGCAACTGCCCCAAGCTCCCTATATCAACACAAAGATATATTTTGGAATATTTTGTACATACATACTAACATTTTATTCTGGTTTCACCTCCCACTTATAAGCAAAGTCAGTTTTTGGTGAGAAAACCTGATATTTTTAGGATATTTCCAAATGGTCAGTGTGAGATATTTACGTATAGAATGCTGAATGTGTTACAAAACACGTTAATGTTTTATGCTGATGAGTTTTCTATCCTTCTGTTATGGGTCATGATGGATTTGGTGACGCCGGCAGCCTTTTGGAAATCTTAGAGTGGAAATAACGAAAAAAGATACACAATGAAGAAAGTAAGGAAGGAAGGAAACAAAAAAATTGAAGGAAGGATACAAAGAAGGAAGAGAGGGAAGGACAAAAAAGAATAATATAAATAGAGTAAAACACAAGGAAGGAGGAGAATAATTTTTTTAGACGAAAGGGTGAAAAAAAAAAACCTCAGTGTAATTTATTTTTCCATAAAACAGTAAATCCCCAGACTTTTCCGGACTGCATTAGGAACCTAGTTTAGAATTTGTGAGCA
Source organism: Alfaro cultratus (assembly GCA_903066825.1). Lineage (NCBI taxonomy): Eukaryota > Metazoa > Chordata > Actinopteri > Cyprinodontiformes > Poeciliidae > Alfaro > Alfaro cultratus. The sequence continues at coordinate 48,247 of CAEFZX010031904.1, forward strand.
AGGACATGCCAGTGGAACCAGACTGGGAGTCTGTATGCTGGGATGAGACGGTTCTCTCCAACAGACACTAGAAAAATGCAGAGTGTCTCTGAAGCAGACATTGTTGCTATCTGACGTGTACGATAGCATTTATTTATTTATTTTTAAAACTCTGGATATGGGACGCAAAAACATCCATAGATAAAACTCGGCAACATGCAGATAGGATGATAAGATGGAGGTGAATTTTTCCACAAATAAAAAAAATGGAAGAAAAGGGAAAATTAAGGACAGAGGATGGATAAGGAAAAGCTGAAGGAGTGTCTTGGCCAAGAACTGGCCAACAACAACAAAAAAAACACAGATCCTCTAAAAGAAGGCTAAATCCTTGGAAAATAAAAGTGAATACCTGTTTCATTTTGACATCTCCAGCAGGTGTTGGTTTCTGCAAGGTTTAGATAAAACATTTCACACTAGACATCGGTCACAGAGTAAGGACATGCAACTTAGATCTGTTCATCACAAGACTGCATCAGCAGCTGCCATAAACGCGTCCATTATGGGACAGGTGGCCTATCTGATGTGTTTTGCAGAATTTATTTTTATGGAATTATGGCCAGAAGTTTGCATAAACTAATCAAGGGCAAGGATGCAATAATATTTTCTGCCTTTAACAATTTATTTGAACTGATCTTTCAAATAAATTGAATGACTCGCTGGACAAATTGAAAGCCTTCTTGGATTTACCAATAACCACATTAATAGAAAGGCTGTGGCTATTTAAAAAGGGTGTAGGAAGATTTTAGATTGGAAACTGCATTCAATTTGAAAGATTTTTTTTGTTAACCCCGCTTCTTAGAGAGAGTTGTAGATAACAGGAAGGCTAAACAAATCCCAAAGCCAAGTCGGTGCAAAGAAACACATTTATGGTCAAATATCCAGCCAGAATTAGGCCAAAAGTTTGCAGACAGCTACAAAATGTGTGTGATGGAGGTGAATATGCTAAGAATAGCATATGTAGGTGTACTCTGTCTCCTGGGTGGATCAGGGAAAATCCAAAATACCTTCAAACTTGTGCTTTTTAACACTCGTAAAAAGCACAAGTTTAATTTTTAAATTATCGTTTAAAAACCGATCATTTTAAGCATGAAATTAATAACTGCCCATTGATTAATGCATGTGAACTTCTGAATAGAAATCTATTACTCACTTTTTGGGGGGGTGGAGAGGGAATAAGAAGAGCCAACCATGACAAATGAATAAGACTAGCTGGTTGCAACTTTTGCCAACCCATGATAAATGCTTCCTGTCCGATAATGGAACTAGCTTGCTAACTTGCGTTAGCTCGTGAGCTTAGCCGCGTCTAAACCCACCGTTTCATCAATTAGCAGCAAAGCTCGCTTACAAGCAACAATGAACACACTGTTTGAAAACATTTATAATGTGACTCATGTTAGCGCGTTTTCATTTCGATAACTCCGAGTTGGGTTAGCAAAACAGAAACGCTCAGGTCGTTCGTGACTAGTAGCATTTAAACAAGTTATGACTCAGCGAAAAATAACTAACTACGAGTAATAGTGTTTTGCCAAGACTGGACGTCAGACTCGGGCACTGACAGGGCTGTAATGTCACGGTGGCCTGCCTGGGGAGAGAAATTCATTTCACAGTAGGGCCTTGTGCTTGTTGTAGCAACAGTGTGCTAACAACATTGGAGTCAACGTCAGAACCGGGCTGAGTTCATCTTTACACTGAAAACTTTTGAATACAAACAACTAGAACCTTATAGTATAGAAACATTTCAGTATATCCGAACAGGACTGTTTGCTTTAAAACTCAGTTAACCCTTCAACATCAATTGCTAAAACAGTAGTCGTGTTAGTATTTGAGCTACTTCAAGCTAACCCAATCAGCCAAAGCGTAAGCGGAAACTACGCAAATAGACATTCAAAATAAAAGCCGCCGTTAAAGGCGGTTGTTTTTTTTTTAAAGTTTTTACAGTTGTAAACTGAGCAGTGAACTATTTTTGCTGTCCTGTTTGCATGAGATTTTTATGTCATAACAAGCAAAATGCTTTCACAAAAATAAAAAAAACACCCATATACACAATGCTCAACTTGCTTTTATTTTTAACAGAAAAAACCCCCCATTTCTGACCTATTTTTATGAATATGCTGCTATGACATACTAATTAGTGGTGACACTTTTAAGCATGCCACTGCAAAGAGTTCTAATACACAGCATCTGAAATATAGCGTACTGAATATTATATATACAAAGTCTTTGCACTCTGCACATTGATATTGCAACAGAATGTACATTGTGCAGTTTCAGTTAAAACACTTTTGACTACAATACTTATGTTTATATCTATTCTACATTTTTGCGGTGTTTGGCGACTTTGCAAAGTAATAACAGTGCTCTGTCACCCACCCTGTACATTTTTATTTCATTTGTCATACAAGTCCTCTGCATTTCTCATGACGAGATACGCATAGGTATTTTATTTTGAACGTCATCACCGGAAACACAAATGTACATAAGTCCTATTTGACCACGGTGGGGAGGAGGGTTAGCTTCAGGGAAGCCACAAGCTATCTTTTCCTACTAAGTTGGCTATCTACGCTGGAGACGGTAAAGGACCGAGAGAGTAGCCGTCAGCGCCTACCTTGCATGCTGCTGCTCTGTGTCTGCTGGTGAAGGTGGTGCGACGTGGCTCCCAGAATATTGCCGGAGCCCGTGGAGTTGCCGTTCGGACTGGGAGTCGCCATTGTTGTGTTCCGGCGGCAGCCAGCGCTCGGGCTCCAATGCAGAGAGTGAAACTTCGCCCTCCCCTGGCTGCCCAGACGGGACACTGCGTCACTTGAACGCAGCAGCTGTACCACGTCTGGGCCGCTGCTGCCTATAAGGACGGTCTATGGAAGTAAATATGTGCCATCAGGATTTGAAAAATCAGGTTAGCAAAAGGGGTTTTTTTAGGTTAAAAATATATTCTGAATTTATTTTACCACCGAAAAAGTAAACACTAATATACAACATTCAAATTTCAGAGGCATTTTTTTTATTCAAATCCTGATGGCACATATTTACTTCCAGAACGGTCGAAAATCCTGGTTACCACCACCTTATACTGAAACATTAATACTTTTTGATATAAAACTTGTATAAAATTAATTTATTTTTGAATAAGTGTGGATGGCTTTATTTAAAATTTACTGTACTAATCTTTGTGTATTCTGGTTTATTTTATCCAAACAAGAATAACCAGAGCTTTTTATTTATACATATACACTTCAGCAGGGGTGTCAAACTCCAGTCTTCTGCTGCACCACCCGAATAGAATAATTAGGTTATTAGCAAGGCTCTGGAGATCTTATCTACACAAGGAGGACGTAGTTAAGCCATTTCATTCCAGCGTTTTGTACCTGTGGCACATCTAAAAACTGAAGGACAGTGGCCCTCGAGGACTGGAGTTTGAGACCCCTGCACTTCAGTCAATGTTGGGTTTTCAGCATTTAAAAAGACTGTGCAAGTCGAATCACGACCTCCGAAATGCAAGAATAGACTTGCATGGGTTATCAGACAGGAGTCTTTCGGTCTTCTCTGGGTGGATATGTCACAAGTGGTAAAATCTGCGCTAAATCAGTGTGTTTGGGTTAACTTTAGGCAAAACAACACCCAGAATTTTCCTTTTATTTCCAAATGCACACTATGGCGCAAGAAGAAAAAAAGAGTTTGGAGTTAACTTTTTTTTTTTCCCCCAGTTTATACCCCTAAAGTATTTGTACCTTCCCTGGAACAATTCATTTTCATTCATTTCAGAACTTAGAAGTTCTGGAAGAACTATCTCTAACCTTTGAATATGTAGAAGCACTGCAGGTTTCCTTCTAAAATTTGAAAATAACATGCATATGTTTTCAATTGCAGTCAGATTAACAAAAGTTATTTGAATGACTTTATCACATACTTGTAATAAACTGCAAACATAATAGTGCGAGTTCTTTTTTCTTTTTTTTACCTCCATCAAATTACTGAACCCCACCACTTAAAGTCAATTAATCCATGTTTTAAAGATACATTTAAAAAGTCACTCTTTTTTATATCCATAAATAAATGTAAAGAAAGGAAATACAAAACACATAAACACACTGCTGATGCACACCATACCCTCACACTCATAAAAAAAAAGTTATGCAAGCAAATTCAAGTGAATGCATCACACACTGTCTCCATTCAACTGAACACTTATTATATAAATGGTTTTTTATTATTATTATTATAGTCACGGATTTCCAGAGTAAAATCTAAGAGATCTGTGCTTACGTCAGTGCATAACAACCCATTAGTTAGTAGAACCTCAGTTCTGTACAGTACAAACCAACACCATCATGGATTTCTTTTAAAAAATTCCTATATAAATAAATGTGCAAACGTGGTTATTTTCGATTCAAATTTAAGTGCAAGACATTTTGGGAGACATTGCACAAGTAGCATATTCCTACGTCATTTGTCGGTCTTCCGCTGTGAGAGGTACATCTCGTCAATTAAAGTGACTCAGAAAATGTGCGGAACATTTTAATGACGTGACAGTTCCCCGCCGAGGGGGCCGAGTCATCAGGGAAACAGAAACACCCGGTCCATGACCCTGCCGCTCCCCGTCAGCTCCATCCTGTCCGGGTAGACGGAGACCGTCGCGTAGGCGTCGCTGTCGGGTCGGGTCTCGATCACCCCATCCAGCGTCAGGTGGTGCACGCCTGTGTCCAGGCAGTAGCCGCCGTCGTGGGCGTGGCCAGCCATATAACACACCACGCAGCTGTGGGAGCGAGTGATGGCCAGGAGTTCCTCGTGGTTCCACGCGAGGCAGACGTAATCCGTAGTACCGGGGTGAACTGGAATGTGACCTAGGTAAGAAAATGAGAGATAAAACATTTGGAATCACCTGCTACTTGTTTCTGTCTTCCGTGACTTTTAGCGGACCGTACTTTAGCTGCCTTTCACTCTGCCTGAGGTAAAAAGACTAAAAAATATATATATAATAATAATAATAATAAAACGTGGGGGAAAGTGCCCCAGTCAAAATGTTAAGTTCTTAGTAGCCAGATGGTAAAAATCCCAGATTCATTTTATTTATGATAAATTAGCAACGTTACAAAAAAAGAAAACAAAATACTACGTTGTGAAGCAATAATTTACCAAAAAAGGAATATATGTGGCTAACTTATTCATAAACTCAGCAGCCTACAGTAATGAAAGATACCTAATGTCCATACACATAGGTACGCATGCACACATTTATATGAATGTATATACCTGCAACACATACTCATATTACATGCATACATCTTTACACAATACATATATACATCAAGCTTTTATCATTTTACATTTTAAGGCTCTGTTAAAGAATTTCACAAAAAAATGTAAATCATGATTCAATTCTTTCCACAGTTCCACGTTGATAACTGAAACACCTGTAGATTTTACTTGACTTTTCTCTTTAGCTTGTTCAAATATTAACAAACCTCACAAATTATATTTACTCTCTGTTAACTTACATCATTTCTGAATTACAGAAGGAAGACTCAATGCTTTTTACAATACTTTCAATATTTTTATATACACCAAGTGTTTAAAAGTATTCCTTTGATAAAATGTTTGTCAGTTCACAATAACTGACTTTATTCATAGGCCAAACAGCGTTTTTTTGTAATTTAGCTTCAATGTGTTATTTTTATTTGCATTTCTCCATATTTCTGAGCAATCTGACAAATGGGGAACTGTTATCTAGAATGATCTCTAAATAATTTCTCTCATAAACTGTCCGTTTCATCTTCACTTATATGCAACTTTACACCAGTACAACTGAAGCCTGGTTCAAATGAAGCTAACAATAAGCAAAACTGTAAAGTGCAAATAAAACTACCATAACCTCTGGCTACATAAGCCAGAGGTTATGGTAGTTATGGTGGCTTGTTAGTTAAGGGAAGTACGTGTGTGTCGCTTAGAAATATGTTTCACTTACTGACGAGAATAACTTTTTCTTGTTTCTCATCTGCCACAGACAGCACCGAGTCCAGCCAGTCCAGCTGTTCCTGACTGAACCCGCCGTTGAACATCGTAAACCGACTGTGGCACGGCCACTCTGCGAAAAAGCACAGCAAATGTTGAAGTCCACGAATCACTTGGCTGGGCTGATTTGATCTCTTTCTAATGTTTTTGCATTTTGTTGCGTTACAACCACAACCTTCTGAGGATTTCATACAACACAAAGTAGCACAGAAGGAAAACTGTGAAACGTAGAGCATATAGCAAACATGTTTAAGAATGTTCCACTAGCCAAGATAAAAATCGAACTTTAACCTCTATCGCGATACATCGGCTTGTACACCAATCCAACAACGAAACACGGTGGTGGCTGCATAATGCTGTGGGACGGGTTTTCGTCAAGATGGATGGAGCTAAATGCAACATCAGCCATCTTTTTTTTCTCTGTCCACTCCAGTCTGTCAAATAAAAAAAATCTAAAACATTGCAGTTGGTGGTTGTAATGTGACAACAGCTGCGTTTCCATTACAAAAATGCTCAAGTCCTTGTCGATAGTCTAATCTCGAAAAAGCACAATTTCGCAATTGCGGTGTTTCCATTGAATTAAGAAATTGAATTAAAATCACACGCAATAAGCTTGTTTACGCAATAAGCCATTATATATAATGGCAGCGGTGGATGTAAACAGTTAAATGAAATAATTGAGCCATGGCGCTAATGCTAACGACATCAGAGAAGACATGAAGGCGTCTGAGCAACAAGCCGCTGAGCAAAACGCCTATTATGAGGCGTTTTGGGGACAGTAGACAGAGATTTTACAGAAGCGCTATGGATTCAACACACTGAAATGACACAACACTTTATGAACTGTATGATGCTGTGAAAGCTCCAGTTGGAGCCAGCTGCAAATTATCAAGAAACAAACAAACAAACAAAAACAACAACCCATCATCCTCCTACTATTTCCTGTCGTCTTCTTCGTGGTTTTCACCAGTACTAACATCCGGAAGTTGATCACGTGACTCATGTGGCGCTAAAAAAGTGTTTCCGACAGTATTGCGTGGTCGAAACACCACCTCGAAAAGAATGTTTTGTTTTTTCAGATTTGCATGTTTCTTTTAAGCGAATTTATTTTCGTAATTTCAATTTGCTAGTTGCTAGTTCTAAGGTTAATGCCACAGAACTGCGCATTAACCATAAAATGTGAAGAAAAAAAAAATTGTTTTAAATAGTTTTGTAAAGAACTTGCTTTCACTTTTGACGTACATTTGTCCAAAATGTACATTATATTTTTATATATATACCTGGCGGACAGTTGAGATCCTCGTTGTTGTTGTGCAGCTTAATCAGATCCATGGCCTTGATGTAACGTTCACTGGACTCCGGTACGCCCAGCAGGCTCACGTCGTAGGCATCCAAAACAACAAACACAAATCCGGGGAACGGGCTAAACCTGTAGGCGTAGATGTCACCCTGCTCCGGTCTCCAGTCCGCGTACAGGCTGCTGTCCAAAGGCGACCCCATCAGCTGGCTCCTGCTGAAGTTGTAAAACTCATGGTTGCCCCAAACGTGGTGCACGTTGACTGGGCAGGAGGCGAACTCCCGCATCACCGCGTCCAGCGCTCGCTGCGAGGCGCCGATGGGCTTGTTGAAGCCGTCGATCGCGTCCCCGAGCTGGAGGATGAAATCGGGCTTGACGGCCGAGTAGGACCAACTTTCCAGGGCGTTTTGCAGCAGCTTCAGGCTGCTCCGGTAGTACCGCTGCCTTGTCCGGGAGAAATTGAACCCGTCGTCAATGTCAGCGTACTGAATGTCGGCGATCACGCCGAATGTAAACAGCGGCGCCGGTTGTTGTGAAGAGAGGTCCATGCTGGAGTTTCTCTGCCAAAGAGCGGGACTCCTGGTTCCACCGACAACAGTGACCCGAGACCCAGCTTCCTGGGTTACCTACACATCCGCTCAGTTTTCTGACACCGGTAGCACACACGGAACGCCGAGGCGTTACAGTGTGCCACAGTACGGCAAAATAAAACTACTTCCGGTGCCGCAATTTTTCAAAATAAAGCCACATACCCATGGAAATGCATATATAAACACCTAAGCCCCAACATACGAAAAATATCTCCAGAAAAATTCATTACTCCGCCATGAAATCCAAAATACAATAATTTTGGAACTCTTCGTCCCTTTTGACAGTTGAAATGCCTCAGTTACAACACTATTTATTAGCGTTGTCATATAAACTAATAATTGAATTGCATTGTAAAATGGTATTACTAACCCTCCAAAGTCTAATAAGTATAATTCGTCCTCATTTTCTAAAAAAGAGGACGTTTAATGCATTATTACAATAAATTTACTATGTAAGGAGAATGAGACTAAAGTAGAGATGTGGTTAGAAGAGTACTTTGAAGAAAATCTTATAAATACAATATGTATTTATCTATAAGATTTCTGTCCAGTATTGAACAAAAACAATACTGTTTTTGTTTTCATTCAAACTTTTTATTCCTGAATATTTAATTAGTTCTACGTAGAAGTGTTTTGTTTTTTTTGTTGTTGTTGGTAAAGTACATTTCTGCTGCAAAATGGCAATTCTGGAAATGTGATTACTGGTGTCCTTCTTCATTTTCCTTTGCAGGGAGATCGTCTGATGTCAGGCTAGTAATAATCTCAGGAGACCACTTGGGGCCACCATCAGAGGCTATCGTTTCCTCAGGTTGATCCTACAAAGAACAGAGGGAGACACAGACCAATCAAGAAGAAATGCTAGAGTGATCCAGAAGATATTGCAGTAATTTATTTCACACACACACAAATCAGGCAGAAAATTATGACCACATTCCCAATGGTGTAAACAAGAGCTGCAGTTTTGGAGACAAAATTATTACACCAAAACTCAAAGTTTCATGAGTGCTACCCACATACAGGTGCCATGTTGAAGATATATTAAAGTGGTTGTAATGTTATACCTGATTAGTGTGTATGGAACAAATCACAAGAGTACCATGAAGCAAAATATGCAATTTGGAGCAAAACGATTAAGTTGGAAAAACATCAAGCACTAAATATGTTCTAAGGGATTCCAAAGTTGTAAAAGGTTCAAAAGATCCCCAGCATGCAACCCATAGATGTGGCTGAATCATCTATGCTGCAGACAGAAGTCACAGGATTGACTCAAGAAGAAGCAGCACCTTCTCCATGGCCTTTGACTTCCCAGAGAAAATGTTTTTACCCTTCTGCTCAGTGTCCACGGGCTGAAGGTTTAGAGTTGGCACAATGTTGTGTCAGGTGGCAATGTGTCTGAGTGACAGACACTGTGTGCATTCATTCGTTTTTACAACCTTACCCGCAGCCAATAAATTCAACATTTGCTTTCAAAGATAGACAAATGCAGGGAGATTGTGTTGATGGCAACTCATTTTTTTAAAACTTAGAAAAACATTTATTATGTCTATAGTACTGATATATTTCATTGATTTTCATAGGTTAAAAATGAGTGCTGATTTACCTGATCTGGTTTGAGGTATTCTCCATGTTGCTCACAGCCAATGTCAAAGATATACTTTCCAGGTCCTTGAGGCTGCAAAACAAGATTCCATAAATCGGAAAAGGCACCTAATTTATCTAATGATGTCACCAGTCAACACTACTCAGGATAAACCAGCAGTTAAATTAAGAATATTGTTTTCTCTATTGCAAATTGGACTGTGGTTTTCACACTTGCAAAACCAAACATTTGGTCACCGCTGCACTTCTGATTACATTGCTGCACCATTAACAACATACTCAGTCTACCATGCAAGCATATGAAACATGAAACTGGCCGATCAGTTTGTGATTCCAAACTTACAGTGTTCTTGACGAAGTTGCCCTGGTATCTGTGGTTAGTGTAGATGTATTCCCCAGCTGAATTCATATTGCCGTTCTCCCATGTGCCCTTGTACTTTGCGCCGGTATCCTTGTAGAGGTAAGTGCCCTGACCATGTCTGGAAATCACACAACAACACTAGCTTCAATCTGGAGAAACTCAAACTGAGAAAGACAGCGATTAAAAAGGTTTATTGACATGCATGAATTAAAGTTCTTTGGTGCTTGGGCCCCAGCTGAGGACATCGAGCTGTGAATTGCAATAAGCTCAGATAAGCATCCCCCGGGGCCTGTACACTAGTGGTGGAGGTCGGTGAAGGATGGGTGTCTGAAGAGCAAGAAAAGTGGAGGTGGAGAAGGGGAGAAGGGGTGAAGGCTGTTTGAGCGCAGCTGGAAAGCGGAAGATGCCATGGATGGAAGTCCTTATCAGAGGGAGCTTTGTCGGTGATTGGCCGTGACGTGGCGTGATCCGGCCTTGATAGGTCGATGACGATGAGCGAGACGCACCGATAGGATGATGCAGGTGAGGCTAGAGAGACTTCCAGTTTGAATTTACACCAAGGCTTCATTTTAGCTGTTTCAAGTTAATTGTCACTCTTCCAAACTGATAACTGTGTAGGGTTAAAACTTAGTTGAATAAAATTACCCAAACAGTGGGCCATCCTTTTACAAATGGCATCAGTAGGATGTTCTGGACAAATTAGTCTGAGCCACAATGCAGCTAGCCAGCACATTAGGCTAGGAATACACTGTGTAATTTTTTGGCTGATTAGGAGCAGGGGTTTTTTCACGCATGCAACAATTCTTGGGATTGGGCTGGATCTTAGCTTGATTCCCGATAGGTGTACTTTTGAACAAAAATCTAGCTTTTGTGCGAATATGCCCTCAACAGTGTGAGAGAATCACACTGTCGAATCAGGGTCATAACCCAAACTTACCCGAACCCCTCACACTGTGCATGCGGCAACATTGGAACGCAGGTGAAAAGAGTGCTTCTTTTACACTTTCTACACTTTCTATTAGGAAATGGCAACGTTAGCCAAGGAAGAACATTTGTTTTTGTCCACCATTCCCTCATTTTTCAATAAGCGTCCACACACTTCTGGGTTTTTGTTCTCCTTCTTCTTTGCATACCCGTATTCTTTGCATATCCGTATTCTTTGCATATCCGTATTCTTTGCATATCCGTGTCGCACCTACGATTTTAGCAGTCATGTCGCTTGATGCGAGAACATTAGAACAGGAGTAGAATACCTCTGAAAATGTCGTGCAGTGTTTGCCCAGTTTTGCAGGACTTTTGGGATCTCCTTGTAATCTCTAGGTTCCAGATAACAATGAAGAGCTTGAGCGGTCTAAAGGAGTCCATGCCTCACTGGGGCAGCACAGTTTGGACAGCAAAAGGAGGGCCAATACTTTATTGGTAGGCAATCGTAATGTTATGGCTATTGAGTGCTTAAATATACCTCAAATGCTGCTGCCATTCTCCATCGTAAGTGTCTCCATTGGGGTAGGTGTAAACACCATGGCCTTCTCTCTGGTCTTCTACCCAAGTTCCTGTTAGGTAAAAGACAGCCACCAGTCACTGTTTGATGTCACGAAGCCCTTTCTTAGGATAGAAGTGTCCTATGGCACATATGACCTAGAATATAAGTAAGTATAAAATGTATGGATTGGAGAAAAACTGCAATAATTTTTCTCATATCCACATGACTATTGCTGTCTTGCAGTTATATGACGCATAACCAAAAGATCAATTTAACAGAAATAAATATTAGGCTACTCCAAAACCGTATTATTACTTTCAGTCAGAAAAATGTGATCAGTTTTGGGGTTATCTATACACCTACAGTATACGCCTAAGTTGTTTTATAAAACAACTTCTAGGACTTGTTCAGTAGTATGTGGGAACTTAAAAAAAAAAACAAGCTGAATTTCAAATTGACAAAGTTTCTTTGTATTCTGATGTTTAAATATAAGTTTCTCCACATAAATATAGAAATACCTGTTACAAACAACAACATTTAAATTTGATATTCTATGGTACTTTTCGAAGATAGTTCATATTTTAAGAGCAGAGCAAAGAAAATTAATAATAATCATTCAAACTGGTCCTAAAGATTTTGTTTATTGATTTTCCATCAAGGAAAATGGTCCAAAAATCTACATATCAGTACACTTCCAACTTCAAGAAAGGTATCATTATAATGTTGTCTTTCTGATTTCTTCCTCATGATACAACTCAAGTAGTTATTTTATTTCATATTACACACCACTTTATTGGTTGGCTACTTTGCTCATTCAAGATAGATTTCAAAAGTTAAAGGTTTTTTTGTTGTTGTTGTTTTTTAAACAATTTATTTTGTCTTGCTCTCCTTAGTAACATTGTTCATCCCCTGTTCTAAAAGCAGGTAGGCCTGACCTTCGTATTTGGATCCATCCGGATAGTAGAACGTTCCCTGCCCATGTTTCTTGTTCTGGACATAATCCCCAATATATCTCGCCCTGTTCCTGAAGAGGTATGTCCCCTGTTGGATAAAACTGTCAAAAGGCTTCCAGAAATAACACATGACAATTTAATGTCCCCACCTCCCCCCAACAACAACAACAACAACATCCATGTACAACCCACGCTTCCGTGCCGCTTTCCGTTCTCATAGTATCCTTGGTAGATGTCTCCATTGGGTAGAAGAGCCTTCCCGAGTCCGTGTCTCTCCCCTATCTCATTTCTCCCCCCGTCATATTCCTGCACCGGCCGGACACACACACACACACACACACACACACACACACACACACACACACACACACATAGAGAAAGTCAAGGCAACAGCCGAATGTCAGTCTGTACACTCAATGCCAGTTAGCCTTTTGTTTTGAACTTACAGCTACGATACGGCGCTAACACAGTAAACACACAAATTGCTCTATCTCACCCCGAGTTTGTTACGTTCGTCCTCGAACTCCTCAGAACTTTCATCCGACATTGTTCTGGATGTCTTCAAAATCAGCTATTTAGTCTGAGAGGAGACGCGAAAGCTTGAAACCTAGCTTTTAGTTTGCCGTTGTCATGACAACCAGCAGTCGCACGTGACTAACTATACGCAGCTGCTCCATCTAATTTACCTTTTTTTTTGCCCACGGAGAATATTCGGTAGGAGTAGGAGGTATGGGTTTAGTACAAAAGAAAGGAAAGGAAAAACATTTCCGAATATTTTTAATTTTTTTAATAATAAATATGCTCAGTGAGGACCTGAGCAGGGCGCACCCTTGCTCTCACCCGCTTTTCCGCACCTGGTGTTTGAGTTCCCATGTTAACAATTAACCTCAGAATATTAATGTGGATTTAGTGCGAGCCTATTGACTAATTTCTATCGTGAAAATATTGAATTTCCCTTTCTTCACAACCTGCACTTCTCCTCACTCACCAGCAGAGTGCAGCAGAGAACCTTTTCAAACCATTTGATCTCTTAATAACTTACCTTCAGTTTCCTGTGAAGAGCTGACTTTAAGTAAACTGCCTTTAACATTTTTATTATTCAGGTGACTGCAGTAAAGCTGATAGCTTCATCTTGTTATCAGCTCTGCTTGCTTGAAGCAGAATTCAAGCTTCTGAGTACCTTTTGTTTCTTGTGTCAGCAGACGTTTTGCTCATTCATCACAAATAATAATATTAAGAAAAAAAATCTCCAGATGGTTGACTCTGTGCGTCATATGCCAGTGTGTGTTATTTTATGGCTAAAAATAAATGTGATGTGTCACACAGTGGTACCGAGGAACAGCACAAATGAGGAACTCGAAGAGACACTTGTCGACTTTTCATGCTAAATGTCTGTTTTCACACAGGCAGGCAATAACTCTGAATGTAACTCAAGTCAGTTCAATAATACTTTCTTAATCCAAATGGAAAATCAATGCTGTTGTAACTCATACTATTAGGTTCTTCAAAGAGTTATTAGATGCTGATGGCTGTGGGCAGGACGGATCACCTGCAGCAGTCTGTATTACAGCATAACTGAAGAAGCTTCTGACTGAAGACGCATTGTTGTTATATGACAGTTTCATGAAGAGGATGCTCAGGGTGGTCCGCAATGTTCTTCATTTTATGAAAAATCATTCCTTGCACATTAGTCACCAGAATTCCACAATAGTCCCAAGAACAAAACCAGCCTTCTTTAGCAGGTCAGAGCTTTTGGGGGTTTTTCCCCCCATATATTTTATTGAATTTTCTATTACAAACAACAAACTTAACATTTCAAACATGTACTTACACACTCACATTCACTCACACACCCACCATTCAAACCTGCATACGTCACGCTTAGTACCAAAAATATACCAAAAATATACAAAACCCTTCAGATTAAGACAGAGAAAATTAAACGACAATGTATAAATAGTAGCTGTAGTCAAGGCACCCATTCAAGACATCCATTAATAAGCTCCGCCTTCAGTCCCTATGATGCTTATAAATGGCTCCCAGAGGTTCTCAAAGTCCAGCTGTTAACCCTTGGCAATGTATGTTCCAATAGATCTCCTGGCTTGAAGAAGTCCACAGTCTATCAATTTAGTCTTCTTCTGTGATTGTTTAAATCCCATTGGGTATATTCCAAATACACAGAGTTTAATCTCACCTTTAACAATTCAGTTAGACACCCGATAACATCCTTCCAAAGTTTCTGGATTTTAAGACATTGGAGAAGAGTTTCTTTTTCAAATAAGCATCTTGTGCAAGCATCTGGAATATCACTGGAGATATAATGAAGCCTAACTGGTGTTACATAGGTTCTCATAAGCCATTTACATATGAGGTCGGAGTTAGGGTCCAAATGGTTAACTTTGAACTGCCTTGTTGGTGAAATGTGCAATACAAATAAACTTGATTGATTGATAACCTCCCATTTTTACCACATATTTAACATTTTACCATATAAGACACTGGTAAGTCCCTTTGTTTTATACTGAAGTAAATATGCAGCAAAATGTGCAATGCACAAAAATAAATATATACATACATTGAATCAAATACTCAAATAAGTCAGAAGTGGGTTTAGGTAAAACTTCTCCTGTTAAAAACAATCTAAAGAGTTGGACGGTAATACTATCCAGCTTACCGTACAATTTCCTGTTACAGCTTCCAAAATAAAATATTGCAATATAACCTAAGTCAGCCATCAGGTAGTCCTTTGTGAACAGAGGAAGGCTGTTTCTGCTTCATTAAAAGGAAATTTACCAGGAAAAATAATAAGGAAATTTGTGTGTGGTGGATTGTAACAATGCTTTTATCTTTGAAAGTTGATAAACCTGTGTATTTTTCATAGGTCAATGCATTTGTGCGTTGAGTAACCCTAAACCTAGCCCACGAAACACTTGTCAAATCCTTTCTGCTAACACAAAACAGCTTTTTCTGCTTCTGACTCTGACTTGGCGTGGTTTATTGGATTGAATCATTGAAGTTTGATGAAACAAGACATTTGGTACTTTCGTAATTCCTCCTTTCCTGAAGGACAGAAGATCAAATCTGATGGGGTTTCCAGTCCACAATGAAGAAAAGTGAGCCAGAGAACAATGTTGCTACATTTTACACTGATTTCGCCTGTGTTCACTTGAGTTGTAGCAAACTGCAAACATGAATTTACATGCCTCTTTCAAACGTGCTTTCATTACTTCTTGCATCTATCCCATCTAGGTTGGATTTCTTGGGTGTGTGACCAGTAATTGAGGACAGACTCTTCCCATGGAGATGTGGGTCCTCCAGAATTACCATGGGGCTGTTGGTTTCTCCTCTTACTGATTCTTCCAGTCAGCCTGCCAATTTAGGAGCATGGTCAAACACCTCCAGTTTTCGAATGATGGATGGAACAGTGAATCATTGAATATTCAAAGGTTTAGTCACTATTTTATAATCTAAGCTTCTCTTGACAACATTATTTTTTATTATCTTGTCTGCTGGATTTTATTTAGGGGCATCAGGGTAAACTGGACTGAATAGAAATACACATCTTTTTTCGAAATCGCTCTCAGACCATTTGCTGATGAAATTCACTGTCTTCAGGAAAAAACGCGAAGAACGGTTGAATTTGATCAGGTTAGATGAACAGTGTTTGGACATCACTCTACGACAACGTTGGCAAATTCACCGTCGGTTACTTCGCTGCCTCGGTCTACGAAACAACAATTGCAGATTTTATTTTGAAAGCAAGCCACGCCAACTTCCGGTCTGTTGCCTTGACGCCACTCGCAGCTTCACAGCGGCGCGCGCGAGTCTTAACGGAGCTGGTAGACGGGCAGCTGGAGCCACAGAGCGGTAACCGAGGGGTTTCTGACAGGAGCAGCTGGAGGAGAAAAACCTGCTCACCTTCTTCCCACCAGCTTCACCCGCATGTCGAGGACGTCACTGGACAGCGTAGCCACCCGCACGTCTCTCTGAACATTTAAGTTTGTGTTGTTCGGAGCGAACCTGGAGGGGAGGAGAGAGAGAGAGAGAGAGAGAGAGAGAGAGAGAGAGAGAGAGAGAGAGAGAGAGAGAGAGTTCATCACTGGCCGCAGCACCGCTGTCTAAGTGGGAAGTTTTGCTCCGGAGATGTCTGGCTCGTTCTGCAAAACGCTGTACCCGTTCAGCGGGGAGCAGCACCAGCAGGGACTGAGTTTCGAGGCCGGGGAGGTTATTAAGGTGACTCAGGCTCTGCCCGGAGGATGGTGGGAAGGGGAGAAGGATGGAGCCAGGGGATGGTTCCCCTCCAGCTATGTGCAGGTTCTGGAGGTAAGCAGTTTATTTTGGAATTGGTTTCTGTTGTGCTTCTCGTATTAATGAAAACGAGCTCAATATTGCAAATCCAGCGATACAAAAACTTGCCTCAACAGACTGAAGCGCTGGTAAATTGTTTCCCCGTGGTGTCCCCCCTCCTCCTCTCTCTTTTACTTATCAAATTAACTCCAACCTTCCCAACAATCTGCAGGCAGGGCCACTTCCTCATTCCAAACACATTCCAGGGATGTGCTCAGCTCAGGTCTTTTCTCTCTCTGAATGCCCCCCCAATAACCCCTGCTGTCCCCACCCCTCACACCCGATCTGATCCCCAAGGAAGTTTTGTGGGGATCTGCTGCAACCCAGGGAAGGAGGGAGAGGGGGCTACTTCCAATCCTGTAGTAGTAAAATCCAAAACCAAAAAGCCACAGCAATATTTAGGAAGTTTTATTTATTATTTTTCACATAGGACGAAAGGGATATTAAAAACCTGGCTAAAAGGGAGGAAAAAAAATGACATATGCATAAATAAGTGAAGTAGAAGAATAAAGGGAAATGTTATTCCATCACTGTCCATTTAAATGATTTGTTGAGTTCCTTGAAGACAGTTTGAAAACAGTTTTTTATTCTGTATTTTGATCACGTATTTTTAAGAGTATGTTTGAACTTTACCATCACAGATGTAGTCTGGAAAATTCTAACATTGGATTTCAGTACTTTCCAAGTGTGGATATGGTATTCAATCTCCCTCTGTTTACATTTTTGTTTCCTTCATTCCTTCCTTGCATACATTCTTTTGTCTTTAGAACGTCCCGTTGTCCGTCTGTTTGTCTTTCCTTCTATATCCGTACTTTGCAGTCAATGGTTAAAAGTGTGGTGTTGCTCTGTGTTTCGAAAGGATTGGGGAGAAAATCATAATTCCTGCAGCCATAACAGACATATTCCTTTAAAGTAGAAACACTTTCTTACAAGAAGTACCAAAATCAAAATTTGTGATTGTGAGCCTTTGCTTCTGAAAATGCAGCCGTTCTGTCTGCAGTCAGAAAATTGTAAACATGCAATGCACTGCTCTCCATTCCGACCTCAACTAAACAATACTGTATTATCATTTCTTGCAATAACTTCCATTAAAATTTGTTGTGACAGGCCACAAAAAATTACTACATAAAATAAATAAATGAATCAATTTACTTATGTTTTTACTTATTAAAAATTTTCAGGTCCTCTATTTAATAAGCATTAAAACCACAAATTTAACAGTGGAACCAGAGCCTCCTCCACACCCGCTTCAAGGTCACCACTGTCTACCGCCTTGTGTCTGCCTTGGGCTTGTTTTTGCTTCTTTTCTTTTTTTTTTTTGATGATAACAGTGGAGGAGCCAGTAGCACCACCCTTCACTGTGACAGTTTGTTATAACTTTATCACATTCTCCACCCTGACTGGGAAGCGCTCCACACAGAACCCCGTTCTCCTGGGCTCGCTCGTATGCAGACAAAACAATGCTTATCTTATCGTTTTGCGGAACGAAGCCGAGCGGGACGGGGACGGGGGCGGGGCCTTCGCTGAGGTGTTAAGATGCACGGCATTCCCTGACCTGTGCAGGGTCAGCTTGAACTCATCTGGACCGGTTCTGCTCGACTGGCGCTTTGACGTTTGGAGCTAGCTCTCTGTTCTCTCTCTGATCATTTCTGAATTTGACTGATTTTCTGTACACTTGCATGGGAAAAAAAAAAAAAAGAATCTGCACAGAATATATTGAAGTGGTTTCCTTATGTGCCCCAGGTGTTGCAGGAACTGGACTCCATACTCGACGCGTTGACAATGAACGCTCCCTTCGTTGTTGTTTTACATGTGCATCTGACTGGGAGCGTTTTGAATGCCTTTCTTGGTAACTTTTCTTTCATGGCGTCGCATGTCTCTTTGTGGTCAGGCTGGAGCTCTGCATGTCCAAGTTGGAGTAAAAAAAAAAAAAAAAAAAAAAAAAAGAAAGCAAATATTTGTTGGTGTAAGCCAGTCGACCCAGACCCTTCTGAAGTCTCCCCCGTAGTTAACAAAAGCTGCAAATGGAAGACATCTGGGGCTCGTAAAATGACAGTAACGAGCAAGTAGAGTTATGGAGGGAAGCTGGATCCATCTTCACCAAATTTAGTGCTAAATTATGACCAATTCTTACTTGCACTGATTAGACTTTTCGTATGATGCCAAATTATTATATTTTCTTCGAAGGCTGACCTTCCCGTTCCAATTTTGATTAATTTTAATTAGCACAAATTAAACGAAGAAAAAAAGAAACTGTCCTGCAATTATGAAGCAATAATAAGATTATCCGCCTTTATCCATTCAAGCATACATCCCTAACCTTGATTCATTCATGCGTACGTATGAGGGAGTATTAGGGCAAATGTAGATAAAAGTAAAAAAAAAAAAAAAGTATCAACCAAGAAGATTATTTACCATAAAAAACTTGGATATTCTCTGTCAAAAAGTCACAAATTTCCAAGAAAAAAACTGTCATTTTCCATGTTTTAAAGGCTTAGCCATGATATTTTCTGGCATTGTAAAGTAAAAAAAAAATTACATGAAAAAAAAAACTCGGAAGTTAACAAAGATTATAAAGTCAGACATTTGCTCCAAAACGTGCAAGTTGTGCTCTGAATTTACTGCTTATACTTTGGAGAACTTCAGTTTTTTTTTTTTAATCAGAAATGTTTTACATTACGTAAGAGAATACCCTAAGTTTTGAGATTTCATTCCTTTAATCGTGGAAAATGAACCTTATTTTTCTTTCAAATGTACATCTTTTTTTCCCCTCTAACTGTGTGAAACGAATTTAGAAATACAGAAAATGTGTTTCTGTTTTTTATGGTAGAAATCTACTCTTCCGCGGCCACGTATTATTTTTTTTTCTTTTATCTACAGTCAGTCTAACACTCTGTTGCACGTATCTCAATCTGTGGTGGACATATGAAACACTTTCTTCACTTTTTTTTTTAAAAAATTTGTGTCAAATGAAAAGTCCAGTCTTGCAGCCAAGCCAGGCTGGACGTTCGCAAGGCTGTCGCTGCAAACCCAACCTCACATCTTCCTCAGCGGACTCCTGCTCTACTTTCTGTTTGAAGTGAACAGGACAGAGTATTTAACCATGAAGCAGGGAAAAACGATTGATATCAGCTGCTTTTTACCGGGGCAGCGCTGAATGACAGCGACTTTGGTGGTTTAAAATGAGATAAATTCAATCTTTGTTGAAAAGTTTCTTGGACTGGAGTGCGTCTAAAAGTTCCGCGTTGTGGAAACTGCAGAATGGCCCGGTGAAATGACTAACGGTGGAACCAAAAGCCACTTCTGCTTTTCCCCATTGCGGGGTGTTTTCGTTTCTCATCCCTACTGCTGCTTCAGGTTTCTGTAGTACTTTCGCAATTACAGTTGATCGCTGGCTTGACGTGGGTCACTCACCCAGATGAAGGCTGGCATGGCTGGACTCCCAGTGGAGGGAAGAGGAGGATGTGTGATGTGTCAGTTGTCACCTTCAGTTTTGTGGTTTCCTACAATCCTTCAACCAACTTCATTGTTCCAAGCAAAACAAACCATTGTCTATTTAATTGCCAGTGTAATAAAGTGCTTGTATAATACTACAATATTATTTAATATTGGGTTCAAGCTCAGGTTATTTGATATTAATACACTTGTATTAAACCTGGCGTGCATATTTATGTCTCTTGGAGCTGGTTTTGCTCTGCATTGCTATTTGCCACAAGTCGTGTGGCTAAAAAAGCGAAACAGCCTAAATTTGCATACTTTAAATGTGAGAAAACACAGAAGTTACAAAACCAGTCACTATGCTGGGTCCAGATTCTAGGTTCTGGCTCCACCATTGTGGGTTCCACTTCTTGAATAAAGGACCAGTAGGGATCAGACAAGCTGATGTTAGCTACCAGATAGGCTATCAGATGTTTTGCAGTTAGATATTTATTTTGTCATCAGAAATGTTATTTCTAAATTCATGTCAATCTTTGTTCTAAGTTGGCTAAGTTCACTGATACTTTTGTGCCAAAATTCTCTTTTGTGACTAAAGGCTCTAATGAGATTTAAGCTAGGCCTGGATGTTAGCTTAGTAGTAAAGGGTTTCAATCCATTATCACTGGTGGAGTAGTAGTAACTAGTAACCTACTTTCATCATGTATATATTGTGTTGTTGTTTTTTTGTAGCCTCCTCCTGACTTATACTTTTGTAAACTGAAAACATTTCAATCTTTGTAGCCTATTTGCTAACTGTTGCTTTAGCTGAAGGCTACAAATAATGGCAGGTGTGGATCCAAAATGCAAAGTGTTGAAACTGAAGATTGATGTTGGGAAGTTTGTCGCATTAAAGGTGGAAAAAGTTCAGAAACAAATTATGTTGATCACATAATCTGGCAAACATGCTGCACACAATATCTTTCCATGCAGTGTATTTTTTTTAATGTAATTAGCAAAGAGATTAACTAATGTGGACAGAATCTTATAATCTTTAAAATATCATTTCTGAGTAGGAATACAAAGTTCATGGATCTTGTTCGCTCTTTTTGATAAAACAGGCCTGAAATGAAATGTGACCAGCAGGGTCAGAAGGAGGTCAGCAGGATATTATGTTTCTACAGAGACGGTGACACCGAGCATCCAGAGCCATATGACAGTGATTCATTCCAGAGCTTCACTTATTACGGTCCACAGCTCATCTAATGAGGAAGAACGAAAAAAAGAAAACCAAATGAGTTGAAACAGTAATGATGACTTCTGTTTTTACGCCTAATAACTTCCTGAAGGTTTCGTCCAAAACAGAGAGAGCTTTTATCAGCAAACACACACTCTTTATTTAATCATTCAGTTAACCTGCTTGGCTGCAGGTAATTTGCCAGCCTCCCTGTGGTGATTAGACCTGCCAGGACTATTTCAAGCCTCTCTCTAACTGTGTTGTTGTTTGTGCGTCGGCCTCAGGAGTCATGTCCTATAACTGTGTTTTGTCTTCATGTTAATCTGCTTCGGTGACCCTTAAATCAGTACCAGTGTCTGATATGTTTTCACTAGAGCATATTTAACCTGTCTTATAACACAACACAGTATGTTAAGTCTTTATAGTCAGAAGTTTCTTAGGAATGACTTTTTTTTGGCACTCTGACAAATCCATTCATAGCAATGAAGTTGAACTTAAATGGAGCACTGTTTTCCCAGGTCAGTGAATAAATGCACATTGATGGCTTTAGTGCAGTTTAGTTAAACACCAAATAGGCCTGATATCCTGCTGAATGACTTGCAGTTGGATGGCTTTGTGGAGAATTATCCGTTCTCCATGCTGAGTTCTTGATGTATGAGGTTAAATAAGAGTCAGTGAGTTGAATTCATGAATTCCATTTATTTTAATACCAAAATACAGCTGGTCCAATATGACTCTCCACCTTCAGGAGGTAACAGACAAAATGGCACCCCAGAGGAGTTTGTGATCTCCTTTGTTAACCTCTATCTAAGCTACGCCCTATTGTGTCATTTGCTCTAACCCAAGCTCCCATTTGCATTTCCTAACATGTCATTGCGTCCTGATAAAGTTACTTAGTCGTTTTGTTTTGTTTTGTTTTGTAGATCTGTTATTTTGGAAGTCAACTGCCCCAAATATGGATAAAAAGTAAACAGAAAAATAAAATTTTCAGATGAATACAATGTTATTGAATTATACTCGAGACAACAAAAAATAATACATATGTAGATACCAAAAGATTTCCAACAAGGACACTATTGAAATTATATTTCCAGCTATTGCCCAAGTGTTTAGGTGAACAGATTTAAGACAAAGGGTTGGTGATGGCATGAAAAGTCAAAAGTTTGTAAGGTGATACAAAGACTTGATCTGCATACAAACTGCCTTGGGTGGCGGCACGGTACGCTCAACCAGATATGGCCGTTGTCCCACCATAGTAAGTGCTAATAGTTGAAGCAGGTCCAGCCAGTGCCAGCAGTATGCTAAAACAACTAAACAGTTTGTGATGGCCTGCATTCTAAAAAGGCTTTTAAGGGCTAAACCTGTAAGACAATTGGCCCATTCATCTATTGTTTTACCCATCTGGAATGCTACTTGCTACCAAAACTCATTGTTATAATCCTGCAATTCCAGTGAAGTAATGTATTTCAAATTCCACACAGTTTTATTTGTGATCATAGCACAGAAAGTAACTTTCTTCTCCATCAACTGGTTGACATGTAATTCTCATTAATTTTATTTTTACTGATGTTTTAAATGAACATAATATAAGTTATGTTTCCCATGCCTGAATAAATCTACCCAAATCAAAGATAGGATTTTTCCAAGTTTATAAGTGTAGAGTCACACTGCAGAGTCTGAACACAACACTTACCAAGGATTGCAGTGCATTTCTACAGTAGATTCTGGCTTGAAAGTGTCTTTTTAAAAAGGGGAATGACAGGACGCCCTGCAGAGGTCTGTGTTTGGGGCCATCTGCAAAACGACTGTCATTGAATGCCTTGTTGACACACACCGGGTCGCTGGCTTTAACAACTGTATTACATTCTTTCAGAGCTCTGGGGGCACAACATGACATTTCCATAAGAAACCAGGACTCCCTAAGAATTGTTGCCGTATCAACATGAGCAGTTAACATGTAATGGAAGCCATCTGGAGGGGGATCCTTCCTCCCCCGCTTCACCACAGCAGTGCCTTCATTTGGCTGAGAGTCTTAGTGGTTGTTTCTTACAGTTGGAGTTTCGATCATTTCTGAATTCAAAGTCAGTTTGTTGGTGTTGTAACCAGGCACGGCCTGAGATGAGATTCCTTCATGTTCACAATAGTAACACAAACACTTGAAGCAAAATGTGTAGCACCTTGATTGTCCATCACAGCCAAATTTGTCTTGTTTATACTAAAGCATCTGACTTTTGTTTCAATGACATAGGAAGGCATGATGCCACAGCAAAATAGTCCCCTCTCACAGCTTTACTATCAATGGACACTATAGCACTCATGATTTTGTCACTAGACAATCCAGGATGCCACAGAATTTTCAGACTTCTTAAATAGTATCTCTAAAAAGCCACTAAGGATATAGAATCAACATTACCGTGACCGAAATATTGCAGTAATGACCTGGTATAACACTGCATATTCTCACTTCGGGATGCTGGATGCTTAAAACTCACAGTAATACCAGCAGCACCGCTTGATTAATTCAGATTAATTTATTTTTTAATTTTTGCCACCATTTAGCATTGAAATTTCTTTCATGCAGTATTCTCTACAAGACAGCAATGCCATGAAAAAGTAAAATACCCTGTCATGACTCAGCAGAACCAATGATTTCTGTATACTTGCACTATTCGGAATATAAACCCACTTCATTCCTTCACCTTTAAACCCACATAACAAAGTTGCATAGTACAATAATATAATGTATCATGGAATATTTTAGCAGGGTTGAAAGCATAACATTTTATTTTATTTTTTTAAAGTTTTTGCATATCTTGTTTTCTCTAACCTAGATCCCATCCTAGATTTTTATCTCTAAATCTCTAAATTGAACTGGCCTCTTTTATTGCAGCGTCACTGCTTCTGTCCTCTTTGAATTCCTTTCTCATTATGTTACCTGTAGCCAAGGGAACTACAATAAGCACTTTGCAACAAGTGGTAAATTTGCAAGCCCTTTCGTCTCTCCAGTGGCTCTCCCACTGGAGAGTCAGCTGTTATGAAAGAGCGGGCGGCGGCAGGCTTGTAGCGGGGGTTTTGGATGGCTCTGGGTTTTATCCCCGCAGAGGAACGCCTGAGGTCACGTCACTGCTGCGCAGCCTCCAGCACACAGCCGGGTGTTTCCCCTCCATGCCGGAAAACTAACACCACCACCGCCACCATCCCACCGTGCTGATGTCATCCAGAAACACAGTCGTTTGGTTTCGCAGAACATATTCAGAGTGGAAGTGTGAAATATCAGCGTTAGTGGTTGTGAAGTGCTGACTGCGAGGCCCAGATAAACCACAATCTGGTGTTTGTTTTCATGAGGCAAAATAGATTTGTGGATTTTTGCACATCTATTCCATCTATTTGTGGAACTGCCAGGTAGTGCAGAAACAATGCTTTGCTACGTAGCAATGGTCAAAACAGATAGCTTGTTTAACACGACCCCTGGTTGTCCCTGCAGTTTAGAAAGAAACTATTGAGATAACGAGGCAGAATTTAAGAGCTAATTTAAGCCTTCATCACTGCAGCTTTACTGTACACCAGAATACATTCAGAGTAATTACTGTTATTTTTAACTCTGGCTTCTTCCAGGTTTTAGTCACCATAACTGTAAGAGTTCAGCCAAAATCCTCTGAATTACTCCTCAGTTGATTCTTGCAGTCTGCAGGGATTCATGAGAAAGGTCCAAATGAAAATACTGTTTCCTTTTTTAAGTCCTTTTGTAATGCTTGTGTGCTAAGTTCAGTTCTTTAAATAGCAGTATTTTTATTTCTATGAACGTCCATTAAGTGACTTGAATTATGAGTAAACCACAAAAGCCAAACCAGATGATTAGCTTTTTTTTTTTTTGCTGAAGGAAAAAATAGCAGGAATAAAATCTGTGAACAGCAACAGTCAAAAGTATGAAAGTAAAGCTTTAAGTTACACAGACAGAAAAATTATGAATAATTTTCAAGAAGCAAGAAAAAAAGTTTCCGATATTGATTCGTGAATTCAAGCACAATCTGGAAAATATGGAAAATTTAAAGCAAGTTTCCAGTTGTAGGAAAGAATGGAAAACAATGCAGAGAAATACGGATGTATATTTTGAGACCTCATTCCTTGTCCTGTTGTCCACAAGTCCTATCCATCCGTCCATCAATTTATATGTCTCTGTTATGAATTAATATATTTTAATCTATGCATTATTACATTAATCAGAATTTTGCAGAGGAAATTTAGGATTTTAAATGTGTTGTACAGAAAATATACAACACATTTCCCCAATATCCCTTTCCTCTGCAGCACTCCCTCATTGCTCCTGACAATTCAAGAGAGTTTCTTGATCATAAGGGAAATGAAGGATCTCCATTGTGCTTTGTTTTCTGCATTAGAGTCTTCCCCTAATGGGATTTTCCTCGAAAACCTCCCAGAGGTTTTCAAGGCACCTCTGCTGACTCCTCTCTTAAAACTATGCTGAAGGAACTGGTTTTACTCTCTGTCTCTAAGGCTGAGCCTGGCATGGAACCCTCTGTACTTTACCGGTGTATATGCCGGGTCCCAACCTTTTGACATGTCTTTCACAAGAATAGTGGAGTGTTGAGATGCACTGGTGAATTGAGAGCTTTGGCATTCAACTCAGGTATTTCTTGACCTAGACCAGGGGTGGGCAATCCTGGTCCTCGAGGGCCGGTGTCCTGCAACTCTTAGATGTCTCCCTGGTCCAACACACTTGAATCCAACAGCTGAATCACCTCCCAAGTGCAGTCAAGTTCTCCAGAGTCCTGTTAATGACCTCATTATTTGACTCAGGTGTGTTGAAGAAGAGATGCATCTAAAAGTTGCAGGAGACCGGCCCTCGAGGCCTGGAGTTGCCAACCCCTGACCTAGACGGTTGAAAGCAGCACCCACAATCCTGCAGATGATGCCCCAGTTCATCCATCTCATGCTCTCCTAGTCTCACAAGTAAACAAAACTCCAAGAGACAGTAGGTCATCATTTATAAAATGCCAGTTTGTAGAGTCCTTGTCTTGTTCAGAAAGGTTGCATCAGCTGCTCACTTTGAGAAAAGACTCTGTCTTGAAGAGTCATGGGACTTCAGATGATAGTGGAGAGTCCAACTCCCTTTAAATGCCGCCACAGAATCAACCTCTGGAAGGGAGACCGGAGGTTGCTGGGGCTAACCTGCTGGGGTGTTGGCAAAGGAAGTTAATGTTTGTTTTTATGACTGAAGGGGGGAAGAAATTTAACGGGCAAGCATTAGTGATTGGGTAAAATTAAATCCAATTGTTTAAAACTTCCACAGAGTCCTCATCTCCCAACAGTAATTCAAGACTTAGAACAAAGAGTTGGCTTTTATAGGCTAGTAACCTTTTAAAACTTCTGCATATCTTTATTTTAGTAACTGACCCTTGTTTACTCCTGATGCTGACATTCATCTGTCAAACTGCCCCCTATTGGTGGAATATTTGATCTGTACAAAAACTTCAGAACTTTCCATAAGATTATAGCAAGAGACCAATTGATTTAGGTTAAGTACTTATGGGGGAAGTCCAAGTTACTTGGGAATAAAAAACACAATCAGTCGTATTGTTCTTTGTAAAGTGGTATAAGTCTACCTTCTGACATTTCCCAACTGAGTATACACAATCCCAACCACTGGCATGTGTTTTTATCTGTTTCATCAGGCCTGTTTGGAGAAGAATAAATCACACCTGTAGCTTAGAGTCTAACTGACTCATAGAAACTTCTGTGCAACAAGATTAGCAAAATTCCTTCTGACTAGACATGTGAAGCACTTAGGATATGATTGTGTCCATTGGGAAATCTGTTGTTTGCTGTGCAGCGGCAGATGAGGTTCTACAATTCCAGTGGAAAGCAGAACTGGGCTGACATGCTACCATATCTGATCCTGGGAACATATCTGATCCAGATAAGGTTTTGTTCTCAGGAGAGCTCCTTGTGTGTGTGGGACCTCAGGTCAGCGCCGGTCACGTTATGTTCGGCGGACGCGCGGAGGAGTCCCAGAGAGACCGGCAAGGCTTGTGAGATTCACATAAACTCTGAGGGGGCGGGATGAGACAGAGCAAGCTTTGTTAGCTGCAGTCAAACATCTAAACAGACACACACACACTCATAGTCAACAATGACAGTTTGTGCGAGCATATGTACAGTGTCCATGTGTGGCTGAGTGCATGCCTGAACACGCATGTGCATCCCTTCTGCTCTGTGAGTGCCTGAAGTGTCTAGATCTGGGGAATGCAGCTCTGGTTCAGGCTCTCACATCTGCCCCTGAACCAAAATGATATCTCCTCGATAAAGATACGCTCCCCGTCCCTCTGCCTGACCTCGTCCTTCACTTGAGGAATGTCTCGTTCTCTCACTCCTCCTCCTCCGCTTGTCGCTCCAGCCATATCCCAGGCGCATTTTTCCACCGAGCTCCAACAGAAACTTCTCCCCTCAGAGTGGGGTTAGGAGGTCAGTGTTACAGTCTCCCCCTGAGGAAGATTGATAACAGCCGCGATGCGATGTGTTGGTCCAAAGAATTTGTTGGCAAATCGTTGTGCGAGCACATCTTTTGTTTACCGAGAGATTTAACACTTTTTCTGCTGGTGCATTTTTTTCAGTGGGAGTTAAAGAAATGTTTGATAAAGCTCCGGAAATATGAATAAATGTCACAAAATGAGACAATTTGTCTCATTTTAAGGACTCTATGAGGACATTTCTTATGACTAAGCTGTTGTGCCACGTCTTGTTTTTTGATTGGAAGCTCCCAATGTCTTGTTCTTTTTAAGGTGGTATAACGCAAATGCTCTTGACCCTGGCAGAGCGTGGTTCTTTTCATCTTGGCTGCTTTCTCATGCCTTGCCATGCTACATTTTGCTACTTGTGCAAAAGTGTATAGAAGCAGCAATGTTAAAATGATGGATATGATTCAAATGATTTATTCAAATGAGACGGTTCTTGAATATGGCTGCAAAGAAAAGCCATTTTTAGGCTGCCCTGGCTTTGCATAAGTTATTGATGGGGTGTTCACTGATTGGACAAAGATCACATTTTTGAGGTTCCTGATTGCTTAAATATTCTGGAGGATCTTGCCCTGGGGGTCAGTCTTTGAATGCTGTCTCTTAACTGGCGGCGAAAAAGACAGAGAGTTCAGGCAAACTAAATGGATGGGACACCGCCAGCTAAGGGGTTAATGGATTGATCATTTTGTCAATACAAAACACATTTCCTTTCTGAAAGAGATGTAATGGAGAGTCTTCATTGCTTGAACTGATTGACTTTTTTCTTCAAGAACTTCATTTGGCAATATAGATTTAAAGGGTATCTTTTGATCAAGTAACCCATCCATCAGAGGTCTATAAGCTGTGACCCGACCCTAACCTTTGGGTGATGGTGTCAATTCAACATTTGTGCAGCATCAGCAGCATGCGCGTGAACATCCAGTAACCCAGGACGTGACACCGTGTGTCCCAGAAAGGGAAGGTGAAGGTATTTACTGGAGAATAATAGGAAACAGACACTTCCTGTGTCTGTCATACCTCGGTTTCCAGAACCCTCTGACACGTTAAACTGGGAGAAGGAGCCACCTGGTGTTCTGCTGCTGTTTCTTTCGAAACTCCCAACTACAGATGCCCTCCCACCCTTTGTTTACATCTCACCATGGAACAGACTTCTGTGCGCGCGCTTGCGGCTGTTTACAGCTCCGCTCCAGTATGTATACAGCTGGACGTTTGTTTGCCTTTTCCTCAGAATCTGCCCCTCAGTTTACAGCGTAAGACCTCTGATCTCTGTAGCAAACAGCACGGCCAAAAATTCTGTTCAAACTCACAGCGAGCAACATGTCGTCCAGCGATTGTAGTGGTGGTGTACAGTATCAGGTTCGCATCTTTGTTGCCTTCTCTGGAACTTTATCTCTTGTCGCTGGTGGAGAACAATAAAACATCACTTAGCTGTGAACATCAGCCTTCAAGTCTTGACTCAGACTGTTACATTTAGATCTGAACTTTGACTGTGCCATTCTAGCATGTTTTCGATGTAAACCTTTCCATTGCAGCGCCGGCTGTTTCTTTAGGATCCTTTGCCACATTTTCATGTTTTTTGTAGCCTATTTATACCTTCATTCATCTACTTTTGACCAGGTTTTAGTAGTGCTGCATCCATCACTACGTTTCACCATGGATGTGTAAATCAATGTTGATCCAAAACATAAAAATGTTTTTTTCCTTTCCTTATTAAAAGAAAGACATACAATTTGCAAATCCTTTTGGGCTTGATTCAAAAATAGTCTTTTGTTTTTGCAACAACAAGAACAGGATTTGGGTAGCTTTTTATTTAAAAACTCAGGTCTTACTCACTATGGGATTAATGGAGAAGAGACTACATTGAGTGTTTTTTATTTTTATCTGTTTAATCATTATTTTACCAGGTAGTTTGTTTGAGATGAAGTCTCATTTTTGAGGACGACCTGCCTATTAGGCAAGCGCTTGTTCAGTACACAAAACAATACTTCAAAGGTACAGACAATTAAAGTATCATAAAATCCACTACAAATACACACAAAATAAAAACTACTAAATATATCATTACCTCATAAAATAATTTAAGAATTCAGTTAAACAGCTTTCCAAGAAGAGTTTCAGATATCAATGTGTTGGAGTATTTGTGACTTATTGCAAATTATTCCAGGACCAATGTGCAGCATAAAATAAAGCTTTTTTTATCAGCTTCTGAGCACAGTTTTACTCTAAGTCTCCATTTGTATCAACTCCCTATGCTGAATTGTAGTTGGAGGAACGCACTAAATCAGTGGCCGCGAATGCTCCCCACGCACGTCTGACAACCTTGCTTTAGTTTTGTGCTCCACTTGCAAATAATAAAAGCCTTTTAGGATTTAGTGCCATAGCTGGCTGTGTGTGCCAATATGAGATAATACAGGAAACAATACCTTTTCTCTCTTTTTTGGTGCATATTTTGCAGTGTTTAAATTTCTGACTTTTCATTGTCTCTCTGTGTCATTCACCTGTTGCAACAAATGAAAACAGAAACCCCCTCTCTTTTCACAAGTTCCCATCACAAATGATGCACTCATTTCACCAAAAGTCAGGAGGCACTGAATCACTCAGGTCCTAAATCCCGTTCAGTAATCCTGATGAAACTCTGGCCGCCCCTACGCAAGAAAGAGAGTGGGCGAATTTCAACAACCATGTGATCTCAGACAGCATCCATGGCGACCGTGAGTCACCTTTTCAGCCCGTCCAGTTCAGTCCAATGAACTGACTCCACCGCCTGGATTCATCAAATAGACAATCTGGAGTCAAACGCTTCTTTTTTGACGCTTTAGTAATCGGGTTACAGTGTAGCTCATCCGGTTTGGTTTGAACTTCCCTTTAATGACTGTGAAGTGGGAACAAGCAGTGGACTTCATGTAGGCTCCAGATGAGTGTCAGAGTCCAGGTAAAAGGTGAACTGGGTTGCTTTAGTTCAACACCGGCTCCTTCCTCCTCCATCCTCAGCGCAAGGCCAGCTATTTGCTTGAATCCATATTCTGAGGGAATTTAACAAATTGCGCTTGGTTTTCCAGGCGGAGAGCCAGCGTCACTGAAACAGACAGACCACGAGATATTTTGTTTTCCATAATAAGTGATGTTGCATGTTTTTTTCCCTTTTTTTTTTAAACATGTGGGAAATGTCTGTTATTTAGGGAAGAAAGTCCCCGCCTCTGTTTACCATCCCAGGACGATGAGGAATGCATTGGGCTGCTTCTGCTAGGCATCATGAATATTACAAATACTCTTCAGCTGTAGATCTGCATGTGAATCTAGT
Organism: Alfaro cultratus; assembly: GCA_903066825.1. NCBI lineage: Eukaryota > Metazoa > Chordata > Actinopteri > Cyprinodontiformes > Poeciliidae > Alfaro > Alfaro cultratus. Next base: position 79,404 of record CAEFZX010031904.1, read on the forward strand.
AAAAATTATTTCAGGGGTTTATGCAGATGCATCTTGAGGCATCTGTTGTTAATGCTGCATTCGGTGTATAATAGAAAGTCTGAAATTTTCAAGTTTTAGTTTGAGAGAAAAATATTTAAATCATTATGAGGTTTTTTTTCTAGCATCGCTGTCCTAAATGAATGTTTACTTTTTACTGTTGTTAAAGTAGAAGAAAATTTTGCAATATTGCAAACAAATAACATCAAATAGTTTTGACTTTCTGTTTATAATTTACAGTAAATTCTCTTTAATATCCAGTTGTGTTCAATAAATTAAAAGCAGGTATTAAAAACACTTTCTATTAAGGCCACATAATTAAAAAACAACTTTTTTTTATTATTCTGATATCACATTCTGACCTTTATTGTTTTATTCACCAGTTTAAAATTTTAAAAGTCATTGTAAATGGTTTCAAAACATGAGTTTGTAATTAATTGACATAGTTTGTTACTTAGTGCATTGAGTTCCTGAACTGTTTAGTAATATTCAAACTTATTGAACATGACTGCATATACAAAAAGAAATCAAAGGAAAGAAGATAGAAGTACAACAGATTGATTTTTTAAATTTATTTATTTTCTTCAGACAGGAGAATATCTGAGCTGCTCGTTAGATGAGATGTTTTTGAAACTAACAGAAGAACAGGCTGAGTCAGAAAGAGTGGTCTGGGTCTGCATGTAGGAATTCATCATCATGAGACGCGTCAGACTGGACCGGCTGACGCGTGGAAGGCTGAAGCGTTTCAAAGCGGACCTCGCCTTCGTACTTCAGACGCTCTAATAAAGGCTTTCAAGCATGTCCACAAAACGAGGCACTAATGATCCCTTTCACTGCCTTTTATTACTGTTGACACACAGCAAAAGTATTCATGTCCCTTCAGCGTTTGTCACGTTGCAAACAAACTTCAGTGTTTGCAACGTGAAACACTGAAGTGTGTCGTGTTGGATTTTCATCTGATGGACAAAGCCAAAGTAGCGCATAATTGTGCTGTGGAAGGAAAATTATACAGGAGTTTTGAAATTATTACAGTTAAACATTTGAAAAAATGTGGCGTGTACTTGTATTTAGTACTTCTTTTGTAGAAGTGAAATCTGCAGGTATTTTGAGGCGTGTCTTTATCAACTTTGCACTTCAAGAGACCGGCTTTTGTAACCAAAAATTCATTAGCATTAACTTTGGTCAAGATTGCACAACAGAGTTTTAAGAGGACTCTAAGAAAATTAAGTGATACAATTATGAGAATAAAGCAGAATTAATATGAGAATAAAGTCGTAATGCTGCAACTTTATTCTCAAATATTATGACTTTATTCTTGTATTATTTCAACTTTGTTCTCGTACAATTGTATTCCTGTAATCTTCATTTTCGCAATACTACAACTTTATTTTTCTTTATATTGTTTCATAATATGACTTCATTCTCAAGATACTGATTTTTATTTTTGTACGTCTTCTTGTAATATTATGACTCATAATATTATGTGAATATTACGGTTATTACTGTTATCACAACAGAACTGTTCTCGATAATATACTTGATAATAATCTGAGTTTATTATCGTAATATTTGGCTATATGATTTTATTCTGGTAATTTTATTCTTTCATTCATTTTTCTTCTTAGAACAACCTTTATACTCCATCATAAAATTGACCAGAGAACCTTGTTCCAAATGTTTGCATGCATCCTACATGCCCTGTAAAGCTTGTGTTACCATGGTGACCTAAAAAGTCATCACAGAAAAACAATAAAGGAAAGTATTACCTCCAGCAGATGACTGTTGACTAAAGAAGGTAATATAGTTGCTCATTTGTTGTCTGGAAATAACTTAATTAAAACAGCTTGTAATTCTCTTGCTCAGATAGTAGGCTTCTTATAAGGTTGTCCTGTCTTTAAGTTGACAGCAGTAATGACTGATGCGTGTTCAATTAAAAGTTCATCCGTCGAACGGTAATGCGAGCGTGTTGGCGCGGCAGCAGCGTTTGTTGCGGTCGACGCGAGTCACCGAGTTCTGTGCCAGCGGCGATGCAGCCAGGCTGCGAATGTGCAGCCGAAGGGAGTCTGCGGTCCGGAATGCGAACCATCTGGAACTGTGCATTATTTACCGTCGCATATGTCGGGAAAAGAAGCGCCTACAAGTTCCCTCTCACTTCACACCGCAAGGTGTTCCCATCCTCTCACTCATGCCAGACGCAGGTTTTGATTATGTTGAGGAGGGTTTTATTTCAGATTCCTCTTTTTTGTTGCTGTTATTGCAGTTCAGAAATAATTATAAACTGCCTCCATGTCCCAGATTTTCTTTATGTTCTCCAGCAATGCTGAACTCAAGCAGCCCACTCCCATCTGCCTCCGCCTGCTTCTGCTCAGCTCAGAGAAAAAGAAACACTTTGGTATCAGTTCACTGATGACAAACAAGTGTCCAGAAACACGCCAACTGGGAAATAGCCAAGAAGAGAAAGACAATCAGGAGTCTTTTATTGCCTTGATCCTGAACACTTTCTTCTCCACCCCGTTGTTTAATTCTTCCTATTTCTTAAAAAAAAAAAAAAAAGGACTGGTAAAAGCTCTTAAAGTTGTCAGCCCCATGTCATGATTTCTGTTTTTTGATGACCCAAATATAGTCAGTAATTCTCCTTAAGGTGAGTTGATTTGTACAATTATTGGCACCTGGGTGGAAAGCAGGTCTAGACGACTGAGGGACAGTGAATAGTACACACAGAACACAACACAACATCAGAATGAATGATAATCAAAAGATAACAGAGAGAACACTGAATCAGAAGATCAGGGAAACACTAAGGCTACATTCACACTAGCCCTGTTTAGTCTGTTTGCCTAGAAAGTCCGATTTGTTTGGGAAGGTGTGAATGCGCAATCGAATGCTGATGTGTGAAAACAAGCGAATTCTGGTCTTGGTTCTTTTTTTACATTAACTCTGGCGTGGTTCGAATACATATGCGGATGCAAGAATTCTCCAAAAGCAGGAATTGGACTATGTAGCGCTGGGTAACTATATACAACCAAAACAAACGCAAGACTCTAACATTATCTGGAGAAATGGCTCATGGTCTTTTCCCATAGACGAGAGAGAAATCCTACAACCGCTTAAATCACCAGCAGAAAATGTAACAAGTGTTGCGATTCCAGTCCCCAATCAAACCGAGTCTAACAGATAATCCGGTGTGAAAGCACCCTTACTGACCGGAAGACTGGGTTTCAAATGGAGAAATGAGATACCTGTGGAACCCCAATGCCTTGCAATCAAAAATAATGACAACACAAACTCAGAGTACCATGGGACATGACAGACCCCATTTCCCAAAGGGTAGGGATCTGGAGTCAAAGGGTAGACTCCAGATCCCTTGATCGATCCATAACACCTAAAATGTCCTGAACCCAGTGAGGGCCCTCAAGGGAGTTCTTAAAAAGTCCAAAAAATAAAATAAGAGCTCTTTCCAAACTGTCTAAGATGGAAGGAGTTTGTAAAGCCAAAGTCCAAAAAATACTGTCCAAGAAGCACAGAGTTTGTGAGGCTTGCCTGTAGGCCACATGAACTATGTCAGAGGTCAGCTCAGAGGTCACCGGAGCCAGTGATGGAGGATCTCCAGAGATCAGTCTGAAAGTTGCCAGAACTCACAAAACAAAATCAATGAAGGAATGAATCAATGAATTTATTTCATACATTCCACCCATAAAAAGGACAAAACACACAAACATAGTTCCCTCTCATACTAAGTTACACACAAATACACCACTTGTTTGGTGAATATGTCTGGAAATGGGGTATGAAGAAGTGGAATTTATTTGATCATCATCTTGTAGTGACATAATCTTCCCATTTCCTGTTTCCCTTCTGAATCAAAAACCACTCATTAGCTGAATGTACCACCAACAATGTATCATCATGACATTTCAATTCGTCTTTATGTGCTATATTGTATAAGATATAAATAACTACATGTATTTTTCTGGAATTCCTTGTCAAGTCAGCTCTTCCTCCTACTTTCAGTGGGTAAGAGATTTCAGCCAGTCAGCTTTCCATTTCATTTCACAAAAATATGAAAAAAATAAGACTAGATCCTGGCATACAACGTGTCTTGTGAAAGTGGCGTAAAATGATTATTTAAAGAAATACTTAAAGCTAAATTTTTGATTCAGAAAAATTTAGCTTTATAATGGTCAAATTCGACCTTATTTCGATTTCATTTGAAGAACCATAATATATGAAGGTATAACAGAACAGCATTCAAAATAATTTTTAACCCTCCCATTGTTAGCGGTCACTAAGTATTTGTATTTTGAGCTCAGGCAACGTCACACTGTATGTGAGAGAGATGGCATTGAAAGAAATGGTCTTGTTTTTTTTAAAATGAGTAGACATTTTTAACTAGCTTTAACATGTTAACAGAACTAGCATTACTAAAGCAGCACCCTCTATCTAACTTCTTTAGAAAACTTATATGTTCATCTTCACTCTGATAAATTTAGATATCTGTCATCATTTTCAAATCAACAAGTTCCATAACAGACAGGTGTTGAAATCTCATGAAGTAACTTTGATGTAAAATATCTGACACTCTTTCACGGCCTAAATTAATCTGAGACATGTTTCAACATGTCATAAGAATGTATAATTTATTTTCCAGATAACTTATTAGGTCTCTTTGCTTTCTTTGACTTCACTTTCAAAAGCTCCTCAGCAGTACGCAAAACCGCTAACAGTCTTCTTCACTCAGCAGCAGCATCCACAGAGAAGAGTGTTTTCATTTCATTCTGGTACAAAGTAGCTGTGATGTGTTCACTGACCAGGAAAAGATAAGTTTTTGTAGTTTCCAGCAGCCTGGTGTCTGATCAGCTCCCATCAAGGAGAAAATAATTAGATTCTAGAAATTTCTAGGTGCCTCCCCTCTAAAAACTCTTTTTTTAAATTGTTGTTTTCTATTAGAGCACTTTGTTTTTCACTCAAATGAACTTGCAAGTTTATTTTTCAATTCCCCAACATGGTATTATTCAGAAAATTTTTAACTACTATCCAACTTTTTAAAAACAGAGCTTCCTCCACGTCTTCTCTGCTTTTGTTCTGTGCTGATGAACAGAAGTGTGTTTTTGGTACAATATACAGTGTCCTTTTTGGGGTCCCTCTGACATTAGTTTTGAGCACCTTACTAATATTGTTCTTCTGTCTATCAATCAATTTTCAATATCCACATTATCCTGATTTACCAGCATATTCTGGTCTCCAGATGATTCTCTGCATGCATTCTTAGAAGTGTCTGTTTGAATTACAAATGTTACAAATAAAAGTCTTGTAACTGGTTTGACAGTTACAAAAACCTTTTATCATCTTTTTTTTTTTTTCAGAACACTTTCATCTCATCCAGTGACCTTCCCTGAGTGAAAATAGCTTTTTTAAAATTTATTTTAATGGCTTGTTGTTTGTTCATTGTTTCATTCATAGCCATTGTTTTCAGCGGAGCGACTTTAGTGGATGGTTTGAGTAGTTCCTCTTTTCCAAAACAGACCACTGACAAATATAACATCAGCCCCCGGGACCATCAAAGAGGAAACATTGCTGCGATGTTGTTGGATGCTGTGTAATTACACGCAGTCTTAACCCACACATCTTCTTGCTCTCTCATCCTGTGGGTCCAGAGAGGGTTGGGTATCATCCTGGCCTCAACAGCATGTTGTGGCTTCAGTCTCTGTGGTTCTAAAAGCTCTTTCTCAGGGACACATTGAGTTGAACTCCGCACATAATGGTGTTTGGTTACAACAGAAACACGATGATGAAGTAATGATATGTGTTCAACGGCGAAGGGCTGTGTTATCTAATGAAATTAAATTGCTGTGCTGTTTCAATGATCCCATGTTACAGCAGAGGTCGTCTGAAGTAGTAATTTACCCTGAGAATGGGTTTGCTTACTCTATTCAGTTCTAATCTGTCTTTTTTTTTTGAACACCAAAAAAAAGTACTTCTTCCTTTGTTTTGAAAGTAAAATCTTGGATGTTTGTTGGTGTCTCATTCCAAGTTTCAGCTTAGGACTCTTAGCAAAATTAGCCAAAACATTTCCTAGCTTTTTGTAAGTAAGCATTAATAGCAATACAAGGAGACCCATATAAATGTCTCCTTTGTATATATTCAAACACAAAAAGGGAAATGTTTACCAATAGATATTTTACAGAACGTTGCAATGTTTTAATAAGAAACGAAAAGTGCTAAACAGTTCATACAGGCATCTTTCACTAGAAGCAGCCTAATGCTAATTTTGAGGCTGCTAGGCAAGCTTGGACTTTCCCAACTTGAAATGTGGCTTCAAAGGATTTTGTTGTGTTTCTCACAGGCAACTTAGAAAATTTGACTTCATTTGAGTCAATGAGCAAGGTTATGGGCACATTCAGTTCTACAGTTCCTCAAATTAATATTAGCAGCTAGCCAGATAGCTACCTTTCTAACTTTGCCAAGAGGCTAGCTGTTTGCAGTGCTAAACCTAGCTTATCTGTTAACAGTGACCTTTAGCAATAGTTAACATTCAGTTCTATATGTTCTCAAATTAATACTAGCAGCTAGCTACTTTTCTAACTTCTTCAAGGGGCTAGCTGTTTTGCAGTGCTAAACCTAGCTTGTCAGTTAACAGTGACAATAGGAGATTAAGTTTCAGACGAGGTTAAGTTTCAAATTTTTTTGTCCTTTTGTCTAACAATGCTACAGCTACATAGACTTTTGTTAATATCTCCCTGTGTATTTCTTTTTTGTAAAACAATTTTTTGAACTGGTTGGTGAAAGTTTCTCTCGAGAAAAGTTGCTAATTTCAGTAGAAACCGCCAAACACACCCCCAGCGTCCCCCATTGCTTCCAACGTAATGTAGCTAAAACTGATAATGTTAGTTTAAAAAAAAAAAGTCTGGAAAAAGCAAGATTTTAATATCATTTGTTTTTTGCAACCAAACAGAAACGGGGTTAACATTGGCTTTATTAAAAGTAGATCAATGTTGAACAATATTGGATCCATGAAAAAAATGTAGCACAAGACATCTCTCCAAAAATTGAAAAAAATCAAAAATAAAATAAAGAAAATTATTCAACTATGTTGCTTTTGGAGTCATGACTTCTTCCTTGATCAGTGGCACTTCAACTCATGTGGTGCAGGACTAGTTTCACTGTGGGTGATGACAAAACCTTTTTGCCTTCATTCTGTTGTTTATTTCCCAAGAGACTATGACTTGATTACGACTTTAAGTCAACAATTGAGTACAAAACATAACAAGACAAGTACAAATTTACATATGGTCGGTACCAACCTGCTTATTATCCATGCAACATATTCCACAAAGTAGGTCTGAACATAGTAATGAGAAAAAGAGTATTTCCACAAGTGTTATATTGGGAAGGACCATCTACATTTAAACGGCTGCTTAAATTTTACTTCCACCTCCTAAAACTAATCCTGTCGCACCAGATATGAACACTGCTCGCTGGACAGAAGCTGGAAATGATCCTGACTCTCTGAGGCCCTCAAACAGCATCCCCTCACTGCGTTCCTTGGTTCCAACCCATTGTTTTCCTGCTAATCAGCAGCAGATGTGCGTAGTTTGCCTATACATGCTCTCATGTTGCGCTCAGCTGCTCACCGTGTGCACAGATGCTGACTCCGCCGTGGCGGGTCTCAGTCCTCCCGCTGCAGCTTGTTGTTCTTCTTGTGGCAGAGCCCGCTCCACCATGATGTCATTTTACTTTAGAAATACTTGAGGAAATGAGATCCTGGCTGAACTCAGTGCTGCACATTTTGCGCAGGATCCTTACCGACGTTCGTTTCTTTCATTTCTTTCAAATCTTTGTCTTCAGCAGTTTATGTCGGTGATGAAACACACTTGGGAAATAAATGTTTGCCTCCCAGCTAGCACGCTGCTGATGAGCCCTTTTCCTGATTATTAACATTTATTGCTTCTCTCTGTCAACAGAGGACAGCGTCTCTGAGTCAGCTGCCTGTCGAGGACATCAGAGAGCCTCTGCCTCCTCACTGGAAATGCTACATGTCTCCGCAAGGGAAAAAGTACTATGTCAACACCGCAAACAATGGTGAGAGAAACTGATACTGCACTGCGTTTAGTCAGCCTCATAGTTGCACATATCGTCACCTTCCTATAACAATGGCCTAAGTCGTTTCTTTTAATTTTTCTTTTACTTGTTTTGTTGACTTTGACAAAATCACTTCTTTCCTGCCAAAAGATGATTAAGGTAAAAAAAATATATATATCACTTTTGGCAAAAAAAACCCCCCGCCTAGCCATTATTTTAGGAAGGTGACACTATAAGTAGTGTTGCTATACATTGCATGCATTACTAAAACTACAAACCTCAGAATGCCTTGGAACAAAGTAGATGCACTGATTAGAAAACCAGCATGGGTGCTGATAATCTTTCTCAGCTGTTGCAGTTCGCTGAAACACCCTTTTTTTAAATAAAATGACATGTTTCCATTAAGCAAATTTATTTTTGGAGAGTTTTAAGGTCAACGGAAACGCAGCACATGATTAACTTCCTTTGACTTTGAAGAGTTTTTAATTCAGTCTCACGGTGTAAACGCTGCGAATGTTATGACCAGAACTCTGGGTTTTGATCTTATCCACATGGTACCTGCATACAAAGGATCAGCTGATTAAATCAACAAACACATACTTTTCTAACCCAAGCAAAATCAGTAATAGTGGGATGACATTCTGTGTTTCAGCTCTCAAAGCACGTCGTTTTCAAGGTATATTGTGTTTTAGTCTGAATTTGTTTTAAAAATAAGAGAGTAAGAATTTCAAAAATCACAAATTTTATATTAAATCTTATCACTTTAAAACATTTTCCTGCAGTTCAAGTCACAGTTCTTAAAAATGTTGTCAAAGTTTCTGTTCCAGTCCATCCTTAACAAGAGTTTGTTCTAAACTCAATGGCGTTCAGTCACATTAAAATGAACTGATTCATTTAAATAGTTCACCACCGCCCTTTCTTTGAGTTTTTTATTTTTAATTTTTATTATGTTTATTAGGTATTTTGAAAATTTTTACAGAAAGAGAGAGAGAGAAAAAAAAGGAACAATAACAGGACAAAACTTATACAGCACTTATACAGATAAAAAACAGGCAGCATGTACATAAATTACAGCAATTATTTGAGAGAAATAACCAATTTCTACATAAACTTAAACATATACATCATTCGTGTTCACATTACTGGCCTTTTAATTTTGAAATATTCAAGCACACATTCCTTTCTTTGAGTTTTAATGTCAACTGACTGCTATATTGTGATGAACGCAATATATTTTTTGCATTTAGGTTGTTTGCTCTCTGTCTGTCGGACTGCCAGGACTGCTGCTTGTTTCTTTCTCCATGATCAGCAGTCATTTCTTCCCTGAACACAACATTCACGGACATATTAGCAAGGAGACGGTTTAATTCCCTCCTCAGTTCACCGCCATTGCAGAATTCCCTGCTTTATTGTCTGCCTTTACTATCCTGGCGTGGCCGTGTTGTAAAAGCTGACTGATGGCAGTCATTTCTTGACTTGGCAACTCTTGTTCGAACGAGCGAGAATGCAGTGTTACCAGTCTCAAGGTGATAACAGGCCACGTCCTAAAAAAGAGAGTTGTAGAATGATGGCCCTTCAGTGGACTGCAAAAATATTTCCTCCTCTTTTACACCTTTTCTCGTATAATAACCACAAACTTCAATGTATTGCATTGGGATTTTATCTGATTGACTGTCACTAAGTAGTGCATGACTGCAGAGGAGGAAGCTAAGAATATCTTACTTTCAGCGATTCTTTTGCTAATGAAATACCACGTTTCATTGTGGGAAAACACTTGATAGAAATCTACCACCTTTCCTTCTCTAAAAAGTGAAATTATTGCAAATCTTTTTTTTTCCCAATCGTAGTCAGATCAGACAGAAAGTTGTCAGTGACTAAATATGCTTTGATCTGAACCATTCTGCGGTAGATCTGAATTTATGTTTGGGGTCACGGGCCTGCTGAAAAGTGAACATCTGCCTTTGGTCTTCTAGAACCTATAAAAGGTTTTCTTTGAGTTTTGCCCAAAGCTCCACCCATCTTCCCATCCACTCTTAACATATTTTCCTTCCCTGCTGATAACAAGCATCACCGCCAGGGGCGGCGCTACAGGGAGGCAAGAAGGGGGCAACTGCCCCCTCAAATTTCACATCTTTAAAACATACTTATGTTCAGAAGCCTCTTATAGCCTAGGTGAAAGTAGCAATACTTCAACATATTTTTTTACTCAAGTAAAAGTAAACAGTAGCTATCCAATAAATTACTTTAAATGTTAGAAAGAGACCACTCAAGTACTGAGTAACTGTACAGTCATAACGCTTAACTTAATATTTAGAAATGATGTCATCACACTGACAAAAGTAGAAATTTAAGATCAAATTATAGTTATTTAAAGACTGAAATAGTGCAAATAAATGAAACAATCACAAATGATAAATGACTTTTATACCTAAAACTTGTCTTTGTTACAAATTTAGTGATTTATGGACTATTTTCACATACTTCACTGAGGATACTTCACCCTACCAAGACCTCTTGCCACTCCCTTACCTCCCCCACCGTGTCAAAGCTTCTAGATTTACCGTCACGTTATGATCTGGCCACCACCATGTTACAAGTAGGTCTCATCTGAATAGAGCAACTTCTTTAACATAGTTCCTGTCTCCTTTATGACTAGTGGTGAACATGAAATGTAACTTTTTATGGAGTTCTTCATACCAATCACCCACAAAGGACAGATTTGTAGAGTGTACAATTAATAAACTTCTTAACAACTTTATCCCAACCTGTGTCCTACGTTTGTTGGTCTTCATGATGCTGTTTGTTCATTAATATTCTGAATGTTTGAATGAATGTTTGAGTGGGAGATGGCTCAACTAAGGTCTTCATACATTGTGCTCATTTAACGGAACATTAAATCTAAATGAATCCGATTTTTGTTTTGAAGGTCACCAAAGAACGTAGTTTTGAAATTGGTGTGGTAATTGCTCATTTCAGTGCTTTTTTTGGTGCGTGGCCTTACTTGGATCAACTCTGTTTCAAAGTCTGCAGGAAGGAAGTGTCCTTCACAAAACTACTAATTCTTTAAAGCTGTTCTGCGAAGGCGTCAACCTTTATTTTATTGGTTAAAAATAATAACAGGAGGAGCAGTTTTAGTGCATTTTGTGAACATGGACTTACCAGTCTGTGACGAGGTTTCAGGGAAAGGCAAAGTGCTTTTGCAGGACGCTACGTCTGACTCACTTTTAAGTGCTTCATACTTGGTGTCCTAAAGTCGGCAATTTTCACGTCAACACTTTCCCAGTCAGTCTGTTTCCGTTTAATTTGAATTTAGAAATGTACGGGATGTGGATCGGGCACTTTTCCGACTGAATCCTCGTCTCTCAGGAGCAATGAAAAAGGGACCAGCTTGGTTTGTTTACGCAGCATCTCATTGCACCTGTCCACCGTCTTTAGCTGGGATTGTGGCAAAGGGTTCTTTAAAGACCGTAACCATTTCCCCCGTCAGGGATGTTCGCATCTTGTACGTCTCTCTTTGTGGTGGCAGCGGTCGGGGTTGCGGCCTTGAAAGATGAGAGAGGAGGTTTAAAATTGGCTCGGCGCTCCACCCAGGCACGAGAGCAAGGGGACTCCCTCCTCGTCTTCCTCCTCGTGTTTGAGGATATGGTTAGGTGGCTCCGAGGTTCTGTCAGAAAGATGGAGCGAAGCTTTTTCTCTCTCCTTCTGTCGCCATTGCAAGATGGTGAGCCGAGCTTTGGGTACATTTAGAACGCTTATTTTAGCAAAGCCGCACAGCGCTGATAACCTTTTCCCTCCAATAATTCATATTTATAGCAACTCTAATAATTTTTTATTGTTACCTGTCTTTGCCATTGTTACTCTAAAGTTCAGTTTTATTAGTGTTCTGCGTGTGTTGCATTATGACAGTGCCATGGTAACAAAGCAGCGTGGGTGGGTGAGGGTTGTGTCTTTGTCTTTCTTTTTTGACTTTTTCCTTCCTGTGTTGCAGGGTGCTGCAGTTTTTTTTAACAGTCTCCGCTTGTCCCAGTCTGATTTAGTCGGTGTGTGGGTGGGAGTGCGGTATGCGCACACCTTACCAAATCCATCCAATTTTATGTTTATTCAAAAACTTGGGCAGTCTTTCATGATATATTTGACAAACTGATCAGCGAGAGGCGTTGAGGTATATGTATTTTAAAAACCCAAAGCATAAATTTGAGTCTCTTTCCTGTTTCCTTGCCACAGTGGATGGGTTTCTGTCACTATGAGCAACAGGAGGCAGCATCAGAGACCTCTGTCATATGGCTATGAATAAAATATAGCTCAGTTAGAGCTAACTGGGTCATTTTTTCCCCTGCTTCTTGAATCCTAAATAAGGGATGCTTCCCGTTACTCAGGCTGTGCCGTGGACAATAAGTCGATGCGGTAGGTGAGCGGAGATCGAGTCTTCTTCGGTCGGCTGTTCAGTGGAAAAAGATCATGTCTGCAAAATGAAGAAATTTTGGACTTAGAAAAGAAATCTGTGCCTCTAAGAGTAAAAAGCAAATTCAAAATTCTAATTTTATTATCTTTATTATGAATTCATATCATATAAATCACATATACTAGGCATACTCTGGCTTAGATTTCCTTTATTCATACGACTTTTAAGGAATTTCTCCGTAAGAGTCTGGGGGAATTTTTCTGCCATAATCCAAGAGTACACATTTTCAGTCTCAAAGCAGGATTTCATGTCTTTATTTCTCAAAACTTTTAATTCTTTTGCTTACATTTTTATTTTGAAAGCAGGACTTCATGTCTTCTCAAAACTTGTAATATTTGTATTCAAAACTTCTCACGCTCAGACATAGTCTCTGCTCGGACTACGAAACATTCTCTGCTTGCTTCTGGAACAAAAACGCACCGTCGCCTGGCAACCTCTCAGCCAATAGAATGAAAGTGTTGTAATGGGTGTGTTTGTTTCCTTCTAAAGGGCATACTTGTGTGGCTACTATCAATTATAGCAGCCTGCGCCACCCACTGGATGTAGAGCTGGTTGGTTGAACAAACTCCTGCCTAAGATCAGTAGCTGTTAGCGATCAGTAGCACACTGCTGCCGGTTGTTTAGTATGACAGAGCAGAAAGCTGAGGTCGTTGTTTCTCCCTACATCCAGTGGGTGATGCAGATTGCTAGAATTGATAGTAGTCACGTAGGCACAACCGCTAGAAGGAAACAAACGCACCCAGTACAACACTTTCATTCTATTGGCTGAGATGTTGCCAGGAGACGGTGCATTTTTTGTTCCAGAAGCAAGCAGAGAATGTTTCGTAAGCGAGCAGAGAGTCCGTCTCGTCATCCAAATCATTTTTGATAGCAAGAGAGAGGAAAGAGAAAAACTCTAAATTAAAAAAATGCAAATGATCGATGTCGTTTTATCGTGCAATTAATTGATTTATTACTTACTCTGACAGGCCTGCAAATTTGAATGCAAAACCGCTAGAATCAAATCTTCCATTCAAACTTGTCAGACAGGCTCTTCATGAAGCCCCACCATCTGTATCCAGTGTACAGGGAAAAGATTTTAATAAAGCAATTTTCTTTATCCAATAAGATACAATATATTTCAGCAGTATTATCCAGTGTTTCCTTCAGTATCGATCGGGGTTTATGAGAAGAGAGAGGAGTAACTGATATATATGTGGCCTGTGAGGAGAGGCCCCGGCCTAATGCTGTACATCCCGCCTGAGGTCACACAGCCTGCTGCCGGTTATACCCTCTCCGCCCGTGTCATTTGAGCTGTTAGGCTTGGCTCAGCTGCTTCCTTTCTCTGCTAAGCAGGGATAAATAGAGCAGAGTAGCCAAAAGGCTCTAATTCAATAAAAGCTCCTCGCATGTCTTCCCCAGCCCTAGTCAAAGCAAGAATAGCCTGAGAGAAGTAAATAAAGAGAGCTCTTCTCTTTTGAGTCTTTTGCAGCTGGAACTTTGACACAAAGCACAGATTTGAGTTACAGTACCTACAAATGGATTCAGAGGCTTCAGCTGATTAGTTGGGAGGTGAAATAGTTCCAAAGAAATGAGATCTTGCACTAAAAATGACATATGTTCAGCTTCCTGTAACAGCAGGAATTTCATTATGATCTAGTCTGTTTATTTAAGATTGACTCGGAGCTATGTAAAATTTCCATTTCCGCAGAGGTTGTCCAGTAATTTATCTCGTTCTTCTTCCTTTATTTATCAACAATTTGTATATCTGCTCTCATCTGTGTATCTGATGAGAGCAGATATACAGCTCTCATCACATTCGTACTTTGTCTTTTTCACTTTCTTTTTAAAGCTACTCACATTTCACATGACACATGAACACAAGAGTTGTTCAAAACTATAAAGCAGAGGGGGAAAAAAGAAACGTTTTCCCCACAAATCCAAATCTAAAAATGTCGTGCTTGCATTTCTGAAGCAGACTTAAGTTATAGGTTATGAATATCTCTACTGGCACCGTCCCGGTTTACTTGGCTGTAAACCTAAGTTGAAAGGTGGTTTATTAAGAGAGTTAGTCAGAGAAGCAGCCATGGTAACTCTGGATGAGCTTTTGAAGACTTGCTAGAAGAGAACATGTTTGACACACAGCAGACATGTTGGAGATGGCTGTTCTGGTCCAATGCAAATAAAACAAAACATTTTGGCTCATATTCAACATGGCATGTGTGGTTGAAAACAACAAAAATTTCTGTATATCACCATAAACATGCATGGTGATATGCATTATGCACCAAACTTTTCTTTATAGGGGTCAGTGGAGCCGGTCAGAAAAACACGAATGTATTCTAATACAAAACGAATGTGGATTTTGGGAAACTATTTATCCAAGTCTTGCACTTTCAGAGGACATTCACACCAGTCTTGTTTATTCTGCTTTAATCAATCGATCAATCAAGTTTATGTGTATAGCACATTTCAGCAGTATGGCAGTTCAAAGTGCTTTACATTGTAAAAACAAAAATAAAGTCAGGAAAACAATTTATAGTCAACTAGAGTTCATTCGGAGAGCTGTGGATGCGTAAATCAGCGCCGCCTTCAAACCTCAGTTCGGTTGAAGTGAACTTTGCAGTGGTTTGAATGAATATGTGAAGGCCAAGCAGACTGGAGACTCCTCCAACATCTGGGGGTGGATTAAACTGCAGGGCATTCTGGGTAAATTTAACCTGAACAAACGTGTGAGTCTAGCACTAGTAGAAATGGCAAAGACAAAAAATAAGCTCTACAATAAAATTTGAGAAAGTTTCATTTTGTTTAGGATGTTGCAATGAAGGACGTTGCGCTCAAGTCTTCTTCAGAGGTTTCCACGATGTTTCCTTCAGTGGTTCTTGGTGCAGTGCCACCACAGGCGAGGGGGTGAACTTGTTTTTCAAAGAAAAGTGTGACAAAAGCTTAATCACTTTTGTCACACTGCACTTGCTTAACACGGTTCAGTGTGAAAGCGAAACGCACCAGCTGAAACAAATGTTGCAATTTTGGTCGCCGCTCGAACCGAGTCTACGACATTATCAGGTGTGAAAACACCCTAAAATGTTGCACTTATTGTGTTCGTCTGTCACATAAACATAATTTTATGAAGAACATGAAACTCTGCACATCCTCTTAAGGAGAAGATGAACAACAACAAAAATGTCTTCAGTCAGAGGCTTCTTGAGATGCACTGTAATGCTGACTGCTACAGGAGCTCCTTTCAGCCCACAGCATCTACAACAACTCTGAAGAAAATTGGATAATACAAGTTATAAAAGTTAATTTTCGTCTAGAATTACTAAAGAATGTTTGAAGTGAATTGAATTGAATTTATATTATTTAGAAATCAAAGTTATTACTCCTAAGTGATTGTACTGGCTGGAAAGAAAAGTCTGAGTGTTTTATTTTTTTTAATTATTATTACCATCTGCAAGAAATGCCAAGTTTGCATCTGTAGATGGAATCACTTCTTCTTATTCCTTCTCACAAATAGTTGCAACTGTTTCCTAACGCTTCCTATACTCTCTACCCCCTTCCCCACCTCCTTCCCTCAGAGACCACATGGGAGAGGCCGTCCAGCGTCCCCGGGACCCCCAAGAGCTCCATCCGACACAAGAACTCTCTGCCAGCAGGTACTTTAACTGCTCTCTCTTCTACTCCGTTTCTTTCACTTCAACTTCCTCAAGTGTCAGTGCCCTGGGGCTGGGAATTCTCCTAAGATTCCACGGTGGCACAAAGCCTCGGCTCATGCTCACCACACACAGACACTTCCTGTGACTAACTTTATCTGCAGCCGCAAACTGAGGAACTGAGGAGTCCTCTGTCTCCCGCTTTGGCCCTGCTCCTAAAGGCGAACGGGCAGAAAGAGGCAGGAAGGTTCTCTGGATGTTTCCACATACGGGAACAAACTTCATTCACTCATTCATCTCCCTTGTTAGGAAGAAAAAACCAGAACGTCACAGTCTGAACGGTAAAGTTTAGAAGATGTACTTTGTAGACAAATGCTTAGAGAAGGACAGTGTGACGAGGGAAAGATTGAATTTGACCCCACGAGGAAATAGGACAATAAATCAATAACATACTGTATTTTGATAGAGATGTGATCAATATCAAAAAATCTGATAGAATATTTGATCACTCCGATCCAGAACTGCACAGCATTCTGGGGGATGTAGGCAGAAATGACTTCATAAATGTACATGCTGTTTTAGCTACATTTGCTTCTGGAAATGTAGCTAATATTCTTATACACATGTTTTTTTTTGGTTAAGACTATGTTGGCTAACTATGTTAGCTAGCTAGACAGCTACATTGCTGTAGTTTGTAAATGTTTTTGCTCGTCCGTAATTGTGTATATAGCAGGTTTCTGTGGTTTCAGCTTAACTCTACATTGAACCATCATAAAAAAACTGCAAGTCAGAAATCTGACTGTGAGAGTTGGAGCTTCACAGCCATTATCATTAACATTACACCTTGATAACTAAAACTCACCCACTCGTCTTCAGTGTGGAAAACCTGGTAACTCTTCATCTCTTTCTGTGTCATTTATTCGTGCAGTGAATGGCTTCCACTCAGGCGGTAGCCCCATGCATCACGGTGACCATTCACACAACAGCCTGGTTAGGAAGAGCAGCACAGAGCCCCAGGTAAAGCTTCATCACTTTTGTTATTTTGTGTTAGGCATTTCTTTGTTTTGTTTTGTTTTTTTCAATTCAGGCTCAAGACAGGTTTGAGCCATTTTAAACTACTTCCTTGAAATCTGTTTCATCATAGCAATTAAAACCCACTATATCCAGCTATTTTTTTCTGTAAGTCCACTCACGTTAAATCTTTGATTTTCTTTTTGGTCAGGATTAAACCACCTCTCTCTTTCCCCTCATTAAATAAATAAGCTGATGGCTGTAGAAGCTGATTAAACCCTCCTACAGTATCTTTTCCCTTGATCATAATTAGCCTAGTAGTCATGGAGATATTACACACCATCCGCCCACCACTTACAGTCAATGTCTCCATACCCTTCTTACTTTATAATCATACATTCAATTATAGGGTGCAGATCTAAAAAGATCTTTCCAGTGAGTCCTGGGTCTGCCTCTACAGGAGATGTTTAAGACACTTTTCTTAGTAACCCATCTAGAGACCAAAAGCGACTCCTGTAGACGAAGCTCATGCCTATAGCTGTTAGTTGCAAATTAGACCTGCTGGTAGCTTTGCGATGTTAGGCTCTCACTCAATGCTACCAAAACAAACAACCTCCTCCACATGAGGCAGTAACCTAATCCAGAAGCAGAGGCAATAATCCACCTTTTTCTAACTTAAAATTACGCCTTTAGATTTGTAGATGCTAATCCTCAACCAGTGCCTCATTTTTAAAAAAAATTTCCCCCAAGGAGAATCCATTGATTGTTACAAATAAAAGTACTTAGACAGGAAAGCCAGCAGGACCTTGTCATTTTCAAAAAGCGAAGATCCAAAGTCTGAGTCCTTCTGCTCAGTGTCTTTGTCTGGAAATTCTGTTCATTAACGTCATCAACAGAATTGGACCAAATAAACCTGGTGGCAGTCCAAGATTTAGTTTGAACTAGTCTGGCTTATTATGGCCAATGTAAACCAAATGTTACTCCCAAAATATCCCGCAAGACTCTACAAAACACATCCTCTGGAGTCCTTTCCAAGTCAACAAACCAGGATCCGTAAAGGTCCTTGTGACCTCCAGTGTTCCATAGACACAAACTTGACTGGTTCTCCTGAAGTTAAAGATTCAGCTGTCATGGGACTCCTTACAGAAAGCCCTCCAGAGTTGTTAAGGTGCTTATGGATCCCCAGGGTCTTTCACCATGGGGTTTTCTAATGAAGTCACTGACTCGGCACCGGTGATTGGTCAGTCCATCTCAAGTTTCTCGATATGTTTTGCCAACCTGAACGCTGTATCAGTTGGTTTGAGAAGAACCTCAAAGTCAGCCTTTTATTGCTTCAATTTCCATAATTGATTTCAGCAGCACCCATTTACCATGGTACACCATGTTGGCGAATCAATGTTTTATGTCGGACAGCTTTTTGTGGTGTTACAGACTAGGTGTTGAAATACGCCCTTATAAAAATACATCTCCGTTGCATTTGAACTCACACCTAGATACTTTATTTCAGTTCTGTAGGTACACTCCCGCACAAAAGAGAGAGAGCAATCATTCTTTGCTTTACTCTGCAGAACTATCTCCACACACACTCAAACATCGGCAGCACAAGAACAGAATGCACTAGTCGGACTCATTAGGCCAACGCATAGAAAACAGCTTTGATCACATTGCGTGTTTGTTTGGAGTGACAGAGTGTTGGTGTCGCACAGTCATCTCTGACGCAGAGGACCAGAGCTTTGACGGAGTGTTCCTCTTCTCTCTGCAGAGCCCGGGATCAACATCACCGACCAGGAAACAGAACAAGGAGACAACGGTTACGGTGAGTTTTGGTGGTTGGAAGAAATGGCTAACTGAGCAACTCCTGAAAAGCATCTCTACACCATTATTCCCTTTGTACCAAACTTTACACTTGGCACAATCTACTCAGTCAATTGATTTTTTCGTGGAAACTCCCAAACCCAAACTCATTTATTGGCTTGTCAGACAAAGTGGGATAGTTAATCATCCAGCCGAACATGTCTCCTCTGCTCTAGAGTCCAGTGCCAAAGCTGCATCGAACACTTTGGTGATGTAAGGCTTAGATGCACCTACCTGGTCATGATAACTTATGCAATGAAGCTGTTTATTAATTGTTTTTCAGCTAATTTCAAGGCCATATGAAGTTGGAAGTCTGTAGCTATTGACTGCAGAAAGTTGGCAATATTTGCAAACAGTGAATCTCAGCATCCTCCATGATGATACACGTCTTACCTGAGTTCCACC
The DNA here is from genome assembly GCA_903066825.1 of Alfaro cultratus. Lineage (NCBI taxonomy): Eukaryota > Metazoa > Chordata > Actinopteri > Cyprinodontiformes > Poeciliidae > Alfaro > Alfaro cultratus. The sequence goes on from CAEFZX010031904.1 coordinate 98,865, forward strand.
TTTCTATTATATCTCTAACAGTTGACTTTAGAGTATTTAGTAGTGAAGAAATTTCACAACTGGACTTGCTCTCCAGGTGGCATCCCATCACAGTACCATCCTGGAGTTCACTGATCTCCTGAGAACGACCCATGAAATGGTTGGAGAAGAATTTGGCATGCCTACATTCTTGATTTATTATATATGAAAGTGATTACCCAAACTAAATAATTTGAAAGGGTGACCCAATAGTTTGGACAAAACAGTGTATAGGTGTTTTCACACCTAATATTCTGGTAGAACTGGTTCGATTGGAGATGGAAAGTGCAACATTTGGTACATTTTCAACTGGTGCAGCTCACTTTCACACTGCATTGTCTCAAACGAACCAAATCCTTTGGAAAACGTGTTTCCCACGTCGCCTGTGATGATGATGCACCAAGAACTACTGAAGGAAGCAACACAAAAACCACAGAAGAAGAAATGAGTGCAACTTCCATCTCCATAAAATATAAACAAAAATGGAGGAGTGTAAGATTTTAGCATGTGTAGATTTTTTCTCTTTCTCTTTGGAATAGTCTGATATGAACCCAGAACCCAGAATGCACTATAATTCGCATCTTGCTTTCGGAGCAATCTCCGGTCCGCTTGGCATTCATGTATGCATTCGAACCACACCAGAGTTCACTTCAACTGAACTGAGACCTAGGTGTTTAGGCGGACCAGAGTTCGCTTTTTTGATCCACATCAGACTTCGATTTCGTATTCACACTTCAAGCAAACGAGACTTTCTAGTCAAACAAACTAGAGCTTGATTAAAGCAGAATAAACAGGGCTGGTGTGAATGCACCTTGAGTTTAAACATTTGTGTCCACGGTTGTAAAGTCTTGCTTCATGGTGGCACATTTGCTTTGTCTAAGCAACAGTTTGTTGTTTTAACAGAACATTTTGAGCACTTCACTTTTTTTTCACACTTGCGCTGTCGCCCTTCCGACTCTGTTTAGAACCTTTAAACATCAACATGTGGTATGCTGAAACGGCCCAGCTGTGTGAATCTCACAGTCATCGCATGACCCTTGGCAGCAGTTAGTTCGCACATACCGCTCAACAGCTGACAACGTTTTAGTCCGTTCGAAATGTCTGATTCCCCCTGCCAAATTCTGTCTGGGCATGTGGGCTGATAAAAATGACTAACATTACCAAATTAGTTTGGGATTTCAGCAGCAAGGTTCATTTAGCTATTTTAAAAGAACTCTTTGGGAGTTCTGTTCGGAGTGATGGGAGTCACTCTGGTGCCATAACACGTACATTTTCTATGTGGAATGTTGTCATTTTCATTTTGATCTCCTGACAGCCATGCTTCACCTGCGTCTAGTTTGTTTTTCACATGTGAGGCAGGTGCAAAGAAAGCTCTTTCCAGCAAGATCAAAAGGATGAAAGTCTCACTGTATTGTATTTTCATGAGCCGTAAAACACCTTAGGCCACTTCTGTTTGTGCTAATTTCAAATGCACAAACAAAAGAAAATGTAGCCGCACAGCTGTAGATACGCACACAGCTGGTTCAGCGAAGCGTCTGGTGAGAAACTGGTGGTAGCTTTCTGAAACTTTCCCAAGTGGACAACTGGAACATGCAGCCGCTGCAGGCCTAAGACGGAGGGGACGGGCGTTTCAAACAAGCATGCAGTTGGAAAATCACTGCCAATTATTCTGTTAATAACCAAAGGCCCACTCTAGCAACACGTGACTGTGGAAAATGACTGACAATCACACTTTTCACAGTGGATGCTTATTTAGCAGTTTAACCATGAAGTGGTAATTACAGTTCCTCACGTCAGCTTTAGAACATGTTCATTGTAAGACTTTAAATTCTAAATGTATCTGAGAGGCGAATGCAGCATAACACATCTCACAAAGTGCTAACAATAGCAGCAGCTTTGTGATTTTGGCTGTTTCTTCTTGTTGTTTGCAAGACAAAACTCAAGTGAAGAATGAGACTGTTGACCTGCTGTAATTATAAAACTCCTTTGCTAATTCTGCAAGATGCTGGTGTTTTGTTGAGCATAGTCTCCACTTACTTTGTGTATCAGTAAGTGGAGTCAGTGTGTGGAATCATTTGAATATTGAACTCAGGTCAAGTCCAAACATAAAACTGTTCAAATGATATGATTATTGCTGGATTTAACATATAATATTACTAGACAATTATTGTTTGTGTTTTTCGTATTGATGCTAGTTTTGTTTCTTGGTGAAATTGAAAGAAATAATAATTGTTCATGCACTGTAGCTAAACTTAAATAGATACTACATTGATAGGTTTTATTATTATAAGTATGTACATAAGATTACATATGTGGATAAGGAGTGAGAATTTTGAAAAGTTTATTCTTCAACCCAATATGAACACGTAAAGCAAAAGTTTTGACATCATGGTTTATGCTGTACTTTCTTAGCTCATATTAAAAATCAAAAACAAACAAAGTCAGACAGTAGAAACAGACACAGGATTGCTTCTTGAGTCGTTTTGGTAAGTTTTTCTTAGAGAAAATCACTACTATAAAGCAAATTATGTTACAATTTGAACCAATTTGGTGAATTACTGCCACCTGGTGGCAGTGTTAGTTTTGTGTTTTGACTAGGCGTTAAAAAAACGAATTCATCAAACCGAGATTCATAAATTAGTTACATTTGAAACCAGAAGTTTACATACACCAAATAAACTGTCTTGGCACTGGGACACCCCACACCTTTAGGATGTAGAAAAATAAACCAAAAGAAAAATAATATTTAAAATTATGCAGTACTTTTTATTTTCTGTCATATAAAATATCAATAAGGTGCATTTAAGTTTGTAGTTTAATTGTCACAACGGAAATGGGTGCTGGATGTTATGTTAGAAACTTGGGGATAATTCGTATCAATGACTCTTTATGCTCCTTATCTCCTTTGTTTATCAAGGAATGTGTCAAACAAATGTAGCCTCTCATTGGAGATCTTCACAAAAGGAAGCAGGGGTTTTGTTTAAGGCCCTTTTAACACTCTGACCCTTTTCCTCTACTGAGGAGGCGTTTCCCTCTGAGAAATTATAACACATGTTCCAAAGTAAACTTAGAAAAGAGGCCTCCTTTTCTTTCCATGGCAATTTTAATATTGCTTCTGGAAAAGTCATCAGCAGACTTCTGCTTACCAGCTTCCTCTGCAAAGAGAGGCTGTGCCAACGGGCTGCCACTGACGTTTTGTTGAAACAAAGCTGTGCATCTTCCTGCAGGCTGAGAAAGACAGAAGATGTGGTTATGAAGATGCATTTTCTTTTTTTTCTGGGGGATATTTTGTTGGATGCATCCGACATAAAAAGATGTAAAGAAAAAAAAAAACAACCTTAGAGATATTTTTGGGTACCCTTGCAGCTCACTGAAACTTATTTCTCCTTCGTGGTTTAATTAAAAGCAGTTATTTCTGCTTTTTGCATGTGATAGAGCAAATAATTGCAACCACATTTTGATCAGACGTATAGTGCTGGTGACTCTGGGGAAGAAAACCGACAAACTGCTGTTAACCTTTGCAGGACAATGTTAAAAGCAATATTAGGTAATCCAGGATGCTGGTTGATAAATTCACAGTGTTGTCAGAACACCACGTACTGAAAATACCTTCCCTAAGATTAATAAGAACGGGAAACAGAAGTGAGCTGTGTCGTATTTAAATCATTCTCAGTGGTTTGTTGTGTCCTGGTTGCAGACAGAGAGTTCAAACTATATTAAGATGCATGTATGTATGTATGTATGTATGTATGTATGTATGTATGTATGTATGTATGTATGTATGTATGTATGTATGTATGTATGCATGTATGCATGTATGTATGTATGTAAATACATTCATCTCAATCAGTCAAAATATCTTCAAAAAGTTACTTTCTTTCTGAAATTAAACTTGAACAAAAGTGAAGTTAAAATGTTATATAGATTAATAACACTTAAAGTCTGTTAGTGTTTAGCATTTGGGTTTACAGCTCATAAAAATTCAAAATTCTGTTTCCCTGTAAACCTCCACATTAAAAAGGAAATATTTTTATAAACTTACAGACTGCAGTGTTTTGACTGCAATCATGGGAAAACTGCTGACTTGACAATTCTCCGGCAGAAAGACAAGTTTAAAGAAACTGGCTTTTCACAGAGTGCTGCATACAGGCATGTTAATGTAAAGTTTATTAAGTAAGTAAATAAGTAAACTTTATCTACATGTCAGAGTTCATTGGTCAAAAACCATCAAGGTGTTATATAATAAAACAAATGTGTGGAAAAATCTGAGCTGCTTGAGGAAAGCGCCTCTGCTGACGAGCTTTATGGAGATGCAGATTTCATTTTCCGATAACTTCTCTAATGACCATAGTGTCACTATTTTTAATAGGTCCAACACTCCCGAAACAGAACCATCACCAACCCCTCTCTGTCTCCATCCTATAGATCAACAGTGTGACGTTTCCGTCTCCAATCTTTATGGCCGAACAGCAGCTGCTGAAACCCGACGAGTGGAGCTACTGTGACTACTTCTGGGTAAGTTTTCCTCAATGTTCTGCACATTCATTTCTGCATTTCAGTTTTCATAGCATTCTGAATAAAATGGGGATGGTTGCAGCTCTCCACTTCAAACATGCCATAAGATGTGCAAGAATTACCCTTCCGTGATCCACTGTCATGTTATTTAGGACACAAGCGCTTGATCACATGCTCTCACTGTGTGGATGCAGAGTTGCGTCACTTCTAGATGTAAGTTTTTGCTCTACAGAAGAGAATATTGGCTGTAAGGAATTAGTACAGTCTTTGAAACATCCACAGAGGATTTCTTTTGTAAAGAATTACTGCATAACTGCTAAATAACTATATAAATAGGCTGCATTCATTAATTTGTTTCTTTATGTTTCCCCTTACACATTCACAACATAGGTGGCCAAACTGTGTCAAAATCAATATGAACAGTCAAATTTAACATAGCAGAGGAAACAAAACAGAACAAACAAGGTAGGTGAAATCAGGAGTGTCATCACATTTTCAGGTAATAAAAACCTCAATAATAAAGAAAACTCTTGACTTAAGAAGGACAAGTTTGGTTATGGATCGAAGGTCTGATTTCACAGTTGAGGTGCGGCCAGGGAAAAATATTGGTTGTCTGTGGAACTGTAGGTAAATGTTGAATAGAAAATCTCAATAACTCAGTTAAACAAGACTGTTACAAGCTTTAAATAGAAATAAGAAACACTTAAAAGGGTGTGATGTGTTTTCGTTTGGGAGTGGAGGTTAGTGGCAAGCTGCTACGTGCTAAGCAATAGTCAATAGTCAATTCTGGAACTCATGACAGCATGAACGGCCGTCTCCGGGTCACTACGGTTAAAAACAGGCTTGACCTTAGTTTGAAGGCACAGATGGTAAAAGAGAAAAATACTAATTCAAGCATCTATTGGAAACCAATAGAGCAAAATGAATTGTAGCGTTAGCATTAGCCTTTAGCACCAGGAGTGTCTGGTGAAGGAGTAACAGTAGCCTGATGAAAACCTACAGATAAATTATAATTATAATTTTAAGTCATTTTAATTATTTAAAATTATTTTCATCCAGCCAAGAAGTTCATCTCAATTTGGAAATTACATGAGGTTGGAGCAACTCCGTGTCATCACCTTAATCTTTCTCTTACCTCACAGATTCCATCAGATTCTAGTTCCAACAAAATGCTGTTACTACTTCCAGTCAATTGAAATTGGAAGACTACTTTAAAGTTGAATCCTTTTGGACTCGGCTGCATGAGGTTTTAAAAAGCCATCATCAAATCACCATCTGAACCTCTAAAGCAGGGGTGCCCAAAGTCGGTCCTCGAGGGCCGGCATCCTGCATGTTTTAGTTCTCTCCCTCGTTTAACGCACCTGAATCAAATGATGGCTTGTTAGAAGGCCTAACAAGAACACC
>CAEFZX010031906.1:0-11969 GCA_903066825.1 Alfaro cultratus
AAATTAATTATAGTGATTCAAAGAGCCCTGACACACAATACCATCTATAAATTTAATAGCACAACAAAAAATGTAATCTTTATGACACTTTAATTCAATTTGCATAGTAATTTGGAACACAGTGTGGAACTCAGAAGAAATGATTCAAGAGAATAGATAATAGACATATTTTAGTTTTTGCTCATGTTTATGTTGTGCCATTTAGATTAAAAATGGTAAGTGGCCTTTATCTGGTCCTTAGGACTTCAAAGTGGCTTACACTACATTCAGTTAAACACCCAGTCATGCACGCATTCACACGTTGATGGTGATGAGCTACATTGTATCATTTAAATGGTCACGAAGCGCTACTGCAGAACACTGATCCAGAAAATGGCACAGTAGAAAATTGATACATCCTTGCATTGTTGAAACCAGATCAGCTGTTATGAGTGCCAGAAAAGGACAGAAGGAAAAACACATGTCCGTGTCTGTGATAGAGACGTGTTGACCAGAAATGAACAAAAAGAGAAGAGTACGTGAGCACAGTTACCAACAGGGTGTTAAACAGAGTCGTGTTGTTTGCAGGCTTCAGATATTTCATAAGAATGTGGTCGTATTTATTTAAGAGGAAGCCATTCAGGGCTAAAGCTATGAATAATGAAAGGAAAGTGATAAATGTCACCCAATGTTTTATTTAACTGTTCTGAGTCATGCTCTGAACAAACACTGCATTTATCTGATGCAAAATGAATTTATTCAACTGAAACAAGTATTCAGAAATATCACACAAATGTTTGTTTTGTATTTCCATACAACAGCTCAAATTACAGTGTAAAGATATTACAGAATAAGCTTTTGATCAATATATGTCTCTTGAAATAAAAAGGTTGTAGTTAATTTATGGTTTAATGGAATATGAAGCATTTTGCTACCAATTTGCAAAATTTGTCACACATGACAAGCTAAAAAACTTAATGAGACCAAGTATGCAGGGTAAAACACACACATACACACATTTCCTGGAGGAACAAAACTGCAGCAGAACAGATACGGTTGCAGGCCCCTCTTTCTCCAATTTCAAAGCAAGCATATCACAATTCATCGTTTATAACTGCTGCCTCTGTGTTACATGCCAGTTTCTGCAATCTACACGAAAACATATTTCCATTGTTAAGAGCAGCAAGTGACCTCAGCTTCTCAAAACTGACCATGACTGTTGATCTAAAACTGTGAGAGGATGTAGATGAAGAAAGTTGAATAAATTCAATCTGTGTAAGGATGCTTGCTTTGGTGCAGCACAAAGAAACACACATTCTTACTTGACTGAATAAGATCTTGAATTTTAATTAACTTCACCATAGTTTGTTTTTCCAGTATGTCCAGTAAAATTGGTTGAAGCCATGCACTGAATTAGTTTATTGAGAGAGCTTTTAAAAAATTTGAAACTCCTGGGAAAAGAACAGGAGCGGGTTTCTAGAGGTAATCTGAATCATATTACTACGCAGCTGGAAGGCTGTCTTTGAAAACTTCAGTGAACTCCAGGAAACCTGTGTCGCTATGGTGACGACTTTGTTCAGACAGACAGACAGAGATCTGCTGTGATAAGCATTTGATTGCTGTAAAGATTTTTCTTTGTCTTTTGCATCCTATAGCTAAACCAATAGTTTTAAGATGGATTAAAGGAGGGAAAAGTTACAAGAAATCCACATTACTATGTATACAGTGCTCTGAAAAAGTATTTGCCCAATTAATAATTTATTCAATGCTAAAATGTTTGTGATTATCAAACAAATTTTGCTATCAAAGATAACTTGAGCAAACCAAAAGGCTCTACTTCATCATGGTGGAAAATAATGTACTGGTTTTCTGTATTTTAAGACATGAACTAGTGATTATTAGCCAGTGCAGTTTTTGAATTCATGTCTCTATATGACGAATTATTCAAATGGGGAATATAACAAATCTCCCCACCTAATATATCTTAATAAACAGCTTTAATTATTCAGTTAATGATTGTAATTTTTTTTCTGCCTGCATTCCAATTTCCAGTTTTCTGCAAACTTAGTGCCACAGAAGTGGACAGCCCTGAAACTCGGTATTGTCACAGAAATCTAGGGTTCCCTAAAATATCTGCTTAGAGTCTGAGTGGACATCAATGAAAAGGTGGAGATGAACAAACTGAAAAGTTTGAGTTGTGTTGAAAATCTAGTTCTTCTATATATTGAAGAACTAGATTTTCAACATATAAGCATAATGTATTACTTTAGAAAAAACATACTGTAATTCATTAATTGAACTGTTTATACTTATAAGCTTATCTGCAGAATTATTCTACAAGATGAATACAGTCTCTATAGCCCCATAAAGTAGATTTTAATGTTTTAAAAAATGTCATCAGTAATTATTTAACACAAGGTGGCATAAGTAGATCTTAAAACCTGATTGTTGTTCTTCTTTTAATTTTTGTGGGATAAACAATTACAAATTTAAAACTACAGAAAAAGAAATATCTGCCTTATGGTATTTCAGAAAGCTGAACTCTCAAAAATAAAACACGCAGTGAATGTTAGATTTATATGATCTGAATTAGCAATTATACTCTTAGATTGTAGCTTTGGATGAAACACTGGATTCTAAAATTCAGTCGACACTAAGACCCACTTGCACCCTTCAGTTTGTTACTGCAGATCTCTGTTATCCATTTAATCTGGCAGCCACAGATCAGATGGAAAAAGAAATGGTCTGGGTGTGAGCTTGGTGCAAAGATTAGACGGCTGGTTCTGCCAGTGCTGAGTGAACAACCCTGAAAAATTGCAGCACCTTGCAACAATTTACATACTGAACTTTTTCACATTTTGTCACGGTACAACCACAAACTTGGTATTTTATATAACAGGCCAAGCCAAAGTAGTGTTTAATTGAGAATTGGAAATAATTTTCTAGTAAAAATCTGAAAAATGTGGTGTCTAGATACTATAAATGGTTGTGAAAATATTCTATCTAGAAAGCAATAACAAAAACAGCACCAGCAAGATGTTGCAGTCTAAATATAATATTATTAGACTTGGTTAAATTAGCAGACTCTGAAGCCATAGATCATTTCTGTCACTAAGGCAAACCTTCCTCCTTCGGCTGAAACAACTCTATCAACACAGTGGTTATTCAATTCTGCAAAGGTCAACTTAATGAACTGGAAATGGGGCTATAGTTCACTTAGAGCTCCATGTGCCATCGGCAAATGGCCCGGACATCCTTTCTCCTGCATCTCCAAACAGCATGATAAGGCGCCGTAATTTGGAAGATAGATAGGCATAGCATGAGCCAATACATTGTAAAAACTAATGGACTCACTAAACTGACAGCCATTTCACGGCCATTTGGAGCGACGGAGTAATATGTTGGAGTACAGTAAAAGCAGGTCAGTTTGTGCAATGAGCAGTCCATCTTGAAAACAGGTCAAACAGGAAGCGAAGAAGTTGTGGATTTTCTTCTTCCACATTTCTCAATGATAGCAATGGATGTGTTTTTGTGTAGATGATTTTACTACAACAGAATAGTAAAATACATTATTCAAAAGGTTCATGCATAGACACACACACACCTACACACACCCACACACACACACACACACACACACACACACACACACACACACACACACACCTACACACACACACCTACACACACCTACACACTATGACTTATCTTTTGAGATATAATGGCTTATCTAAGGCAACATTATTTCATTAAAGGCCAGTGTATTCAAATGCCATAGAAACATAAGGACAGCATGACTTACAAGTACATCAAAAACACAATTGGTTATATCGCTGAGTTAATATTTGTTGACATGAAAACTGATTTGTAAAGCAGTAGAAGCACAGCTTTAAAATGTGGAACTACCAAAAAAATGGCTACGGTTTGAAAAAATACTGTGGAATTTAGTTTACTTCTCTCAAGCCTTTTTACAAGAAAAAAACAAGTTAAATCCTGTTGCAATTCTACCAAAGCATACAATAAACCAGTGTCCATCCTGATTATAGTCACTGACAAACAACAATCTGATTCCAAATGTAATACAAGGAAGTCTAATTCAGTTCATGACAACCAGTAACAAGGTTAATTTACAGTATCCCATCCTCCTGAGCAAACATGCTCTGACGGTAGAGAGGAGTAACTCCATTTTAACAGGAAGAGACCTTCAGCAGAACCAGGCTCAGTGTTCAAGCACATGGAGTAAATGGATGCAGTGGTAGTCCTGTCTTAGAAAGAAAAAAAAAACTATTTAGAAAAGAATTAAATTTAGCACAGTCTTTTCATGGTAAATTAAATTTATGAAAGTTAGAGCAATGCCAAAAAATTGGCAAATAAAACAACTACTAAAAATAGACAGCAAACTATTAATTCAGGCATAAAGAATGATATAGGAGGAGGCACAGGAGGCTTTGCTAATGGCTGTCACTTACTCTACAGTGAGAGCTCAGTGCATTGCACAAAGGACCTCTCTCAACAAAATGTTTCAGTCCTTATTCAGATGATCCAGCAGTAACACGGTAGGACAGCAGATGGAAAGTAAGACTGTCCCAGAGAGGCCGAGGACTCAATATCAGAAACAGAAACCTGTCAGAAAAAGACTGAGACTAAAAGGATGGTGGTATTAAGACACAAACAAATGACCAGAAAGAGGTATTTGTCCGTGAGCAGCAGTCACAGTTGGGACACGGTGCAGTGAGACTGGCTGATATGAAATGACAACACCGTTTACAGAAGCACAGGGAGGGCAAAGAGACAGAGAGCTCTTTGGTCTGCCATCAGGGTGGCCGCTGGAGCTTTTAAGAGAATGAATGAGGTTTGGCGTAACTTCATTAATGTCCCCGGGGCAGCAGTGAGAGCAGGTGGGCTGTGCTGAGCAACTCTACGGGGAGAAAGAAACGAGCAATTAGAATCTGCAATTCTGCCACCTGCCTCAGCTTTGTTAAATACATTCAGGGTGAAGATTGCCGTGTAATTACAGTTGGTGTCAAACTACTTGCTGGTTTACAGTGATTGTGTTAGAACACACTGGGGTCTTTTAACAGAGTTGGACATCAAGCAGCAGCCTGCTGAACAACCGGAGTGAGGGGCAATGAGGCTGTTCATTGATCTGTGCACTAATACAGAGAAGAGAAGTTAACAGTGTGAAGTCAGAAGGTTTGCTTTTTGTTACCATGGAAACAGTTTAATTTAGGTCATACATTTCAGAGGGAGTGGGGGAAAGCTTTTATTTATTTATTTATTTTTTATTTTTTTTGCTTTGACAGAGTTAAGTACATTTTTTACTCTGTATGATAGCAGCATTTCTGTGCCTACTTAATGTCGTTTAGTTTGTATGGTGTATATTATAGCCACCCTCACAAATATTAATTTAGCATTGCCAGATAGCCCAACATGAATGAATTTTTTTTTTTTTTTATTGAGAGATTATTAGGCAGCATTACACAGTTATCTGCATTCACAAGACAGAAAAGCATGTTGCTCTTTATATGATTTTATTGTTTGATTTCAGGTCTTCAGAAAAGAGCAAATTATTTGCCTTTTTTAATTAGGAACTCATGCTTTGGTGTGTGATGTTGGGGCACAGATCATGTTAGTTGTTTTGTCCTGTAGCATCAACTAGTGGTAAGAAGAAGTACTGCCACAGATGTCAAAGGTTTTAGTAAGCTCTCACAGTAATTCAAGTAAAGTAATATTAGCAAAAGTATTCATACTCCTCAAGCCTTTCCACATTTTGTCACATTGCAATAACAAGCTATTAGTAATTTGGGGATTTTACGTGATTGAGCAACACAAAGTAGTGGACATTTGTGAACTGCAAAGAAAATGTAAATGGCTTTCAAAATGTATACAAGAAATCAAAATAGTGTAGAATTTTTCTTTCTTTTGATACTTCTAAAAGCAAATAAACTTTTATTGGACAGAGCCAAGAAGAAAGACAAAATAACTCCTGTTTGACACAAGCTATGTTGGTGATAAACATGCAGGCAACACGTATGTGTGCGGGCGTGTGTAAGAAATTGTTTTTAGAGATAATTTTTCACCAATAAGAATATGTAGTCATCCCGGGGACCCTGAATGCGTATCCTTGTGATTATTTTTTGTATTTATCAGGAAGATGCTTTTGGACTTAAGGATTTAATGCATCTCCTGACTGATCAGTAAGAGGAGTTGCTGATCTTCAGTGTAAATATTTGCTTGTTCCTCCATTTGCCATTGGGGGGAAGCATAATCATATTCTTCTTTTAAAGTTGATACCAGCCCATTACTTTTACTGTAGCTGAAACATGAGCTAAATGTTTGTTAGGGATAACCAATGAACTCCTTCATCTGTATGAAGGACAACTGTATTCAACCCTGTAATTTTTGTTGCTTGGTGCTCTTTAAATGTAGTATGTCCAATCTGCATATCTGCAGTCTGAAATCTTTTTCCATTCTTGCAAAATATCTCAAGTATTGATGGGAAGGGTACATATTTGAAGTACAGTTTTTACTGTGCAAAGGCAGAGAACACAGACTAGTAGTCTTGCTGTATGAAAGTTGTGGGTTCAATTCCAGTTTCCTCTGCCACATGTTCATTGGTTCATGAACATTTGTGCATTCATACCCCACACTTTGAAGAGCCCAGGTTTGTCAGATGAAACTCTAATAAAATACAATTTAGCTTGTGGTTGTGACGTGTGACAAAATATTTAAAAGTGTAAGAGGTATGAATACATTCTCTTTATATTATAACTATTTTTACAGAGACTCCATATAATTTAACCATGTTCAGATTTAAATATCTTTAACATTTTGATGCACTTTGTATGGGCTGGTTAAAAACATTCAAGTTTTGTACCAAAGGACTCTGACAGATTGTTAAATGACCTGTACTTTTTTGAGTTATTAAATAGGATACCCAGCAGAGCAGTCTCTGCTACATTTGTAATGTTTTTTTGATCCAGTTATCTGGGTCTAGCTTTGTTACTGTGAAGGCATGCATATTTTTATTTATTATATTTTTTAACAGCTATGTCTCTGTTGGTTCACCTTTCTATAAATAACTCAAGTCAGTTCTAAGTTATCTAACTTTTCTTCTGTCGTCTTATAAAAAATAAGCACTGGCTGAATTCTGCTGGAACTGCAAGATGCGAGATTATAAAAGTATTACTGATTACACTTTAAAAATTGTGTAGCTTTATGTTATTAAAGCTAAAGTTTAATCAGTAATACTTTTATAACAAATTTATGTCAGATCATGATTTCTTGGTTAATGTCAAGTTGTCATAATGAAGACATTTTGAATAATGTCAACTTTTTATTAAAAGTGTCATGATTTACCGAATGACACTTTATGACATCAGTCATAAATATTCATGAAGACTTGATGAATATACTTGATGAACTCCTTCATCTGTATGAAGGACAACTGTATTCAACCCTGTTGAATACAGTTGAATACAGTATTCAACTGTATTCAACTGTATTCAACTGTTGAATACAGTTCATACACCATGTCATACACCATGACAGGTGTTCATGACACCTGTCATGGTGTCATGAACACCATGACAGGTGTTCATAACACCTGTCATGAACACCTGTTCATGACAGGTGTTATGTTTATGACGGTGTCATGACAATCTTATTCACAACCCGTCAAATAAAGTGTTATCGATAAAGGTTCTTCTCTGCAACTACATTTGCAACTTACACCTTTCTGGTTTTCAGGAATCTTTACATGAACTGTGAGACTAGACCAGAAGAGTATTTATTTTAGATTCAAAAACAGCTACAGTAATTATTTTTTTGTTGTTGTTGTTGTATCTTTTGTCTCTACATAGTCACTGAGCTGTTAAAGAGTTGAATAAGATTAAGAGTACTAGTGCAGCCAGCAATGCTGCGATCTTATTATAGCAGCTTTATACACACTTCACAAGCACATGTCATAACACTTCAGGACTCAGATATGCAGTTGTATCTCTAAAACAAGGGAGACAAGAACGACATATGGGTTATGAGAAGAATAGGAAGAGTAAAAAAAAGCCTGATGCTAAACAGAGATGTAGATCATTAGTGAACAAATAGCATAATGAAGATGAAGAGACAGACTAGACGGATCAGAGATAAAGTTGCAGAGTTAGGATAAAACAACATTCTGAAATTTGTCACATGAGTACTGTTCAGTCTATCTGAAAAATGGAAAGAGTATCACGGAGCTGCAAACCCATCAAGACATGACTGCCCACTTGAAGTAACAGATTGAAAAAGGAGAGCATCAATCCAAGAAGCAGCCAAGAGCCCCTTGGTTACGCTAGATGAGCTGCACAGATCCACAGCTCAGCAGGGAGAATCTATCAGGTGGACAACTATTAAGTAATATCATGAATCTTGCCTTTATGGGACAAAGCCAGTAAGGTAATTTAAAATAAGCCATGCAGATACTTGATGCAGTTTGAGTATATATGTAATAATATACTACATTGTTCAAGGGTCTTTTTCACAAAGCAGCTTGTGGTATTTTATCAACATAGCGCTAAGTGGCACACACAGAAACACTGATTAACGTATCTATTACTGACAAAGAGAAACATGAACTGCAGTACCGGTGTAACCGAGTTGTCGATATGTCCCATTTAAAGCATTCGGCTTCGTTGACTTTTCGTTCTATATCACCCTGAAGATGAAGGTTAATGAAGAAATATGATCAGTCTGTTTGGAGCTAGCTTGTATTTGTTTTATTTCTGAGGCGGGAGATATTTTGAAATGACGTAACGTGAGTAACAAATTTATAAATATAACCAATTCTATTCAAGAGAGTTTGATGGTTCAACCAATATAATTAGAGTAAAAACAAGCTTTGCTTTCTGCACATTGCTGTAAAAAAATAAGTATTCACCTGCATAGATTCTTTCTTTTAAGCTTATCAAACTTAAATGTTTCAGTTCACTTAACACATTTTAAAGTGAGGTTTTATACAAAATTTTTGAGCTGATTTTTTGAGCTTTACATCATGTTGCATAGCCATTCCCTCTTCAAACACATTCCCAAATAGTTGCTTTGACTCATTTATGCTTGAGAAATACTTGAAATCGCCCTATTTACCCAAACAATCACAACAAACAGTGAGAAGGATGGTAAGGGAGCAAATGAATGAATTTATGTTAAAGATTTTTGGTGTTTTTTCTTTTGTAGAGGAGTCAAATAAACATAGAAATAAATGCTTCTTTTCTTTCTTTTTAATTTGTTGCTTTGTTCTACTACCCCATTCTTAACATTCGACCATATTAGCTTTTAATATTATGACCTGAATAAATAACACTTAAGCTGCATTAAACAAAACCACTTGACATGTGACCATTTTAAATCTCCTTGACGGAAGTCATATCTGTGCGACAACATCAAGCTATTTCCATAATCTTCTCAGACCAGTCCTTTGGTATTTTATGTCGTGTAAAATTCTTTTTATAAATTTACCACAGGGGAATGTAAACTAAGCAAGTTTTTATTCTGAGACTCATGCCCCTATGAGAGACTTAGCACCCACCCCCTCATATGTAAACACACTCAGAGTGTTAGGAATAATGCATGCACTTATTACCATCTGTTCTCGTGGCAGGCTTCCCTTTGTGATAAGAACTGGGATATAATCAAACGCTGAGCACGGTCACACAGACACACATGGGTTTGCGACAGCTGAACACACCAATGACATGCTTCGCTTCATCCAATCAGCAACCATCTCCCTGGTTGTTTCCCTTTTTCACTGCAGTGGGGAGGAAGCAGAGCGGCATTCTCAGAGGTGCAGGTGAAAGGGCGAGGGAGAGAGCGAGAGGGGTGGGAGGCTGTGGGGGATCAGACCACTTACTACAGTGACATGAATTTGTTAATTCAACGTCAAACACAAGAGCGGTCACTGTGGATGAGCCAATGGGAGGCAGGAAAATGGGGCCGCCTATGACATCAATGCTGGCCTGGGGTGGGAGCTAGCTGCATGATGGAGCTTTCCATTGAGTAGACAGACGGAGAGAGCAGAGCGAGACTCAAGACGTCACTGATGCAAAAGCCCGGCCCACAAGCTGTCTGCATCTGCCATTCACTGCAGTGTGTGCATGAAGTTGGTGGATGCTAAGAGGTGGAAACGGGCTATTGAGACTTTTATTAAATATTCTGCTCAGATATAAAGCGTTGTAAAATGGATAGAAATTTAAAATGCTTCAGGCCTCAAGGAGATCTCTCTGTGTGTTTACCTCCTTCTTTTATTCATATAATCATGCAAACATTGAGAGGCAGTGCTGCAGCTTCTCTAATGTTCTTTGATTTCATTCATGTATCATTACTTAAAAAAAGGACAATAAAAATGAGCCACAGCTAATTGCATGAAAAACACAACAAAGACATTGCACTTTCATAGATGACATTTCTGTGCAGACATGGTGAGAGAAATAACAAGACAGAATAATTAAATTCAGTTTGTTTAGATTTGCATTTGCAAAACCAAAGTATAAAAAACACAGTAAATGTGTTATAGCAAATATGCATTCCTGAAATAAAATTCTAGAATATGTTGGAAAGATAAATGTAAATAATTAGATATACAAGTTTTAAAATAAATAAATTTAAAAAAAAGCTTGGACATCTGAACAATGCAATTTTCCTCCATTTTTTCATAGCAGTTCCAGCTGCGTCAGGCAGCACCAGTTTATTATTATACATTTTGTGCTGCTTTAACTAAGTCTTGATAAATCACTCAAAATATTGTGGTTTTAATGCACAAATTTTGAAAAAATGGAAGGGGAATGAATGCTCTGACATTGCATCATTTTTTTTTTCTTTTACATTTATTGCAACATCCAGTGGTGAAGGAATGCCTCTGAGGAAGTGTTGGAGATGCTACAGAAAGCAGCTGTGACTCAAGCACTAGATTCTCATCCTTACTTTAGAAATCCCCCTGGGAAATGTGGGAAAATCGTGATGTCACAATGGACTGATGTGAACCAGCCGTTCCTCTCAAGAGGGAACTTAAGTGAGAGGAAGCAGAGTTTCTAGATAATCTGGGGATCATACTAACTTGATCAGAGACATTCTTAATTTGGTGATTTAATCCATAGATTTATTCTTTTATTTGTACATTTTTGGAGTGTGATTTTCATGTCATGATGGCAAACAGTAGCAAAAAATTGTAAACGAAACCTTAGATCTCGTATAAGTCAATAAAAATATTCCCCCAAATAACTTACTCTAAGCATATTTTGTGAACAAATTAAAATGTTTGTAATTGTCCCCACCCCTTTAGTAGAGATAGTTTTAAAATGAACTGCTTTTGTTAACATTTCTAACTCTCCCCTACCTCCAAGCTGCTGTGAGCCCAGAGCTCCTTTGGGAAGGTGTTGGTACGATAAGAAACAGACCGTCTGAAAAGCTGGGAGAGGCAGGAAGGGAGCGTAGGAGTGGAGTGATGGGGCTTTCACAGCTGTGTCTGGCTGTCCTCTTTCTATTTATGATTCTCAGATGTTCTTAAGACAAACGGTGGAGGTGCACACATGCAGCATTTGGATGAAATGAATAAGCGCCTTCACGGTAAGACTTAAGAGCCAGATCACCAGGTGGTGAATTGCGCTACACTTTCTTTGTCCACTAGTTTAGATAAGAAAAGAGAAAGAAATGAAGCATCGCCAGTGACTCTGCAGTTTCTTTAATTATCCATGCTGTTTACACATGACCTGAAAGCAGCTCAGCAGACGCATTCTTTTCCCACTTAATCATTGTGACGAAAGCAAAGCCACAGCAGCGGCCTGCAGTGATGCTCATTTACTGTCTCCTCTGTTGCTTGTTCTCAGTATTCAGAGGATTCAGGAATACAGGCAAAAAAATGCAACGCTTGCACCATCCAAATTGAGGATATTAACAATGGCCTTTGTTGTGTCCACCAGAGCATGTGAGAACACCCAATATACTGTATACCACATATA
>CAEFZX010031907.1:0-29077 GCA_903066825.1 Alfaro cultratus
AAGGCTGGACTCCTTTCTTAATAAATATAATATACTGAACGAGCACCAATACGGTTTCAGGAACAACTGCTCCACAGCTTTAGCTGTGATGGAGTTTGTGGAGCACATTGCTGCAGCAGTTGACCAGAAGCTTAATACCGTAGGCGTGTTTATTGACCTATGCAAGGCATTTGATACTATTGATCACGTACGATTATTAGGCAAATGTGAATTGTATGGTCTACGGGGGGTTGCATCTCAGTGGTTAAAGAGCTATTTGAGTAATAGATTACAATATGGACAAATTAACTATATAAAGTCACAAAGAGACAAAGTTACATGTGGTCTTCCTCAAGGCTCAGTCCTAGGACCTAAATTATTTATACTTTATTTAAATGACATTTTTGCAGTAGTCAGTATTTTAAAGTTTATAATGTTTGCAGATGATACAAATTTCTTTTTTTCTGGAACAAATATGGATGAAATAATAAAAATAGTAGAAAAAGAGTTAGCTGAGTTGAAAACATGGTTTGACTACAATAAGTTGTCGTTAAATGAAGGAAAAACTAAATTCATGGTTTTCTCTGGTAATCGGATCTATAATAATGTACAGTTATGCATAAATGGAGTTGAAATTGAAAGAGTTTATGAGACAAAATTTTTAGGGATCATTATAGACAATAAACTTAGTTGGAAGCCTCACATAGAATATATTAGAAATAAAGTTGCAAAAACTATCGGAATATTGGTTAAAATAAAAGATTTAATAAATGTTAAAGGCTTGCATATTATATATTCCGCTTTGGTCATGCCTTATTTGACTTATTGCTCAGAAATCTGGGGAAATGCAAGTAAAACAACCATTGATATATTAGTTAAGTTGCAAAAAAAAGCTATAAGGCTTATTAATAAGGTGGGATACCGTGAACCAACAGATAAACTCTTTATACAAAGTAATACATTAAAATTTAAAGATATTGTTCATATAAAAATACTGGAAATAATGCATAAAGCCTTGAGCAAAAGTCTTCCTTCTGGTATTCAGAAATTATTTAAGCTTAGAGAGAATAAATATAATTTGCGAGGTTTGTTTATTTTTGAAGGTGCAAAAGAGAAAAGCCAGATAAAGTCATGATGTGTCTCAGTTATTGGTGTGAAACTGTGGAATGAACTGAATGATGATTTAAAGTTATGTCCTTTTTTGGTGAACTTTAAAAGAACTTTAAAATGTAAAATGATAAAAACTTACTCTGTTATGTAGATTTATATATGTATTGTGAAGAGATCCTGGTAGGTTGTTAGGTATAAAAAAACAGGGTAGGCAAGAATAAGCTTTGCTTCGGCCTTTTCCTTTTTTGGTAAACTGTTTTTTTTTTATTGTTATTTTGTTGTTTTCCGTGTTTGATGTGGACAATTTACCAAAATAAAGTAATTGATTGATTGATTGATTTTCACACTAAACCACAAGAGGGCGCTCTAGGCCTGTGTTATTCTACCTTCGCAGAGATAGAAGAAGTTAGCCGAGCTGTTTAAAAACGACACAGGACGAAGATTTCATTGTGTTTAGTGATTTGGACACGGATGGTTTGTTAACTTGTTAGCATGTTATTTATGCTATAATTATCTGAATAACTCTTAATATGTTATGTTAACATTCCAGGCACGTTCTCAGTTCGTTGTTTTTGTGTCATGTAACGTTAGCAAACCGTACAATTATTCAGCCTCTTGTTGCCTCTATTCTATTTGCATTGCCTTTCAAGATGACATGTCTGTTCTTGGTGTTGGATTTTATCAAATAAATTTCCCTCAAAAATGCGACTTATATATGTATTTTTCTTCTTTGTTATGCATTTTATGGCTGGTGCGACTTATAGTCCGGAAAATACGGTATATATTTCTGAAATAAAGTCTATTGTTACAACTAATCCTTTTAAATATATAAAATCAACTATTTCCAGCATTATATGAGCTACTTCTCAGTCCAAAGCAGCTTAATGGAGAAACGTAGTAGTGACGACTTCCTGAAGGCTGAGTTTCAGAAAGAGCAGGGGTCTTTAAAGAGACAGACGCCCAATTTCAGTGTGTCAAATTATGAAGTCAAATTTCCCTTAAATCATTTTTTGCTATATGCAACATTTTAATACAAACAATAGTTACTTGATTATGCCACAAAATAACATATATGCCTGGAGAACACATAATACTGCCCTTAAGGGTATCACAGGAGGCCAGTTGAACACCAGTTCACAACACACTTTTCAGATTATTTGCGATATAAATAAATGCAGAATTTCCCTTCAACAAATATGAGTTGCTTTGTGTTGATTTCTCACATAAAATCCTGCTAGACTAGATCAAAGTTTGTGTGGTGACAAAATGTGAATAAGCTCCAGAGTATACTTTGGTAAGACAGTAAACTCGTTTTTCTGTCATTCTCATTCCTTTACTTATGGCAGATCCATATCACAAGATTTTTATTTCCCTCCCCTCTTCCAAGTTTTTTCAATTTCTCTCTTCTCAGGCATGAGATTACAGGAGAAGGCGGTGAAGCTACCAGCGGAGCACGCAAACACGCGACGAGCGGCACATGTACATCCGCTTCAGTGAGCGCATGAACATGGATGATGACACACAAAGAGGAAAAGCAAGTGCCGACTGGAACAGTTAGCCGAATGGTGGCTCATTTAGATGGAATGGCCTTTTCACTCCCAACCTGCCTCTGTATGCGCGTGTGTGTGTTTGTGTGTTTTCACCATGCAGAGCTTTGGGAAAAAGACACTATTTCCTGAGCCAGTCTATGAGAGGCAGTGTAAATATTGACAGAGAGAAGAGATAAGAGATGCGGAGGAGATATGAACCCTGAGGGGGTTGTGGATTGATAATTTAATGGTTTCACTGGGAGAGGAGATTGGATTGAGAGTAGAGAAAGAAGGGTGGGGGGATTTGAACCCTTTGTGTTTCCATAGTGACAAAAGGCTGTAAAGTTACAGTATGCAAATTTCATAAAAAAATATATTTCTTACAGATTTGTTAAAATTATGATGTCGTATCAGTATAAGACAGATTAATTGTGAAAAAAAAATTTAAATAAAATATCAGGCTGTGACAAAGTGGTTCAGTTGTTTTACCACTTGTCCCTTATTTTTTCCTGGATTATTTGTCTATTTTGTTTGCTAATATAATCATAGCATTTGTGTTCCTTTTTACTCACCATTCTTTGTTTTGTAGATCTGCAGCAGGGCAGGAATGTGGGCGGGGCCGGCCCAGCATTTCCTGTTTGAATGGTTGGGTGATGTCATCAGTTACCTGCTGGGTTCCACCAATCAGTGGGTTTCTTTGGAGTATTGTTTGGTTTGTTTCTCTTTGAAGTAACTTCTTTTTGGGATATTTTCTAGCACATGGTTTATTTTTCAGACCATTTCCTCATGTAAATGAGTTTGCAAATTAGATTAATTATTATATTTTTGTTTCTTTGTTTATTGTTTGTTACTTTTGACGTGTTTAATTGTGGCCTGGTCCGCTTAGGGACAGGTGTGCTGCCAATTGGCTTTTAAAAAGACTGGGCTTTTGGAAAGCTCAGGAGGAAGGTCTGAGGCTAATATATTGAATAAGCGTCATCAGAAGAAGATGAAACCTGTGGCTGGTGCTGTTTTTGTACACCTTGAGGACCCTTGACCACACTATCCTACAGGCTTCTCTGGCTTCTCCAGTACTAACTGCAGAAATACATAACTCAGTCAGAAACAACCTATCAGAGCCAGGAGGAGGGTCTTATTGCTGTCAATCACTCCTGTGCCCCTTCTTGCTCTTTGCTACACTACAGCTGCCTCATCACAACATAGCCTGCCATGAATGCTAATCCTAATTCTCATGGCGACTATGACTGTGAATAAACAGTTTTCCTGTAACGGTAAGTTGTTCCTCCATGGTTAGCACAGTGAATAACTGTGCTAACCATCCTCGTGTAAACAGCGTTTACACGAGGATGACTGTCAGTGTCAAGCCCCTCCTCCTGGCTCTGATTGGTTGTTTTTGGTCGGTGCATAGCAGCTCAGGAAGGAGGAAGGAAAGACTGATCTTTTCACAGACATCTGTCTCATTATATTCTGTCACAACATGGTGACAGTTTTAACAAATGTTTGTAAAAGTTACACATTGCAGCATTAAGAGTTCAACTGTAGGCAGCTGCAAATAATAAGCATGGAAAACAAAACATAGTCAAGTGTGACCCGCCACCGGCATCACCACATCCAACACAGCAAAGAACATTAATTAACTTTTATGCATTTTAAATGAGTCTTCTCAGCCAGTCTGGGTGGACTTAAGGGCATCTATGGACCTGCTTGTTGTTGCTCTTTGAAGGACAATTAAATGTTCCTGATCAGAAAGGCAGAAAATTATGGGTTTCATAATGCGGTGGGGTGATGGCAGGGACTGGGGGGCTCATCAGACTAAACGCCAAACAAAGGGAGGTGTGTTGCCACAAGGTTAATTTCGCTGATTTTACTCGTGTGTTTGAAGAGGAAAACAAAAACTTCCACGGCGCTCCGATATAAGGATGCAAAACAAAACATTTATTCCACAGTTTTTGCATTATCCTTTACATGAGCAGTTGAATCCTAGATAACCTCCACAAATCAAGCTACGGTTGAAAAACCATGTGGCTGTCGATCTTACTAGCAGCCTCTTTTTCTCCCCTATCGATCCTTCATTAACGCTCCAGCACGATACACCTCATTTGCATAAATTGTGAAATGGCCAATTAAGCTATAAAACATACAAACTTAAAATAAAACACTCGTTCACAATAAAACATTATGAAATTAGCTACATGCAATACTGTATAATAATGCTACCTAACCCTCAACAAATGCACTTATTAAATTACTAATTAAACAAATAAGTTTGAAAAGTAACTGAATATTTTATACATTAGCTTGGCCTCCACAGGAGGGTCGCAGGTGGGATCTGGAGCACTGTCATTTTTCACACTTTAAACAGGGTTCAACATCAATACGAACAATTTGCTCCTAATCAATTTATGAAATCTGTTTTATTGATTGACAGAGAGGGGTGAAAGCTCAGCCACAGCATTCCCAGCCTCACCATTTAGTTCATGGTGCATTGCAGCAAACTTTGTTATAGTTCCTTGATGCTTGGGTTTTTGGCTTGCAGTTATTCTTGTGGGTTATTTGTGTTTCATGGTTTCTGCTGTATTTGTTTCTCCTGTCATGTACATTCACATCGTTCACTCTGGCGTTTATTCCATCATGTCTTTCTAGTGCCAGGCACTAGTGTCTAGTGAGATCACACTGCAGCCAGAAGTGACCCAACTCCAATTTATTTATGTAATGCGACCTGTGTCCGATCTTTTCATGACAGTCTGAACAACACAGTTCAGACTGTTTTCAAATGCGACCCAAGCCACTTGGGTATCTGATATGTACCCGATTCAAATGTGACCTATCGTCCAGGTCGCATTCACTGATGCTTCACAAATGTCACTATTCAGCGTCACCATGGTCGTCTGCAATGAGGATTAGTGCTGGTTCTGGTCGGACAACAACTTCAAAATCGCAAGCTATGCTCTACGATTAGCATCCATGTTTGCCTCTGAGCAGTACTTCTTTATGACGGTTGGCTCAGTCTCTATGCGTGACGTTTTTGCGCCTTCTATTGCACACATGCGGGACATTTTCAGGTCATTTGCCCGTTCACACTGGAGAACACACACAGGTTATAAATATTTGAAAGTGTGAACGGCCATGGCAAAAAAAAATTATTTGACAAATAATCGGAATTGGGTCACTTCAGGCTGCAGAGTGTCTTGGTTTTCTTTTGTTTGTTGTTCATATTTTCTGGGTACATTAGTGACATAACTGGATAAAAACCAGCCCCTTGCTCTATCCTTTGCTTCGTTCAGAGGGAGTGGACCCTCGTCTACTGAGGAACCAGTGATTCCTGGAGGCGTGACCTTTCCCATGACGTATGTCATAGTGCCAGTTCGATGAAGCTTATGGAAATTTCCAGCTCTGTAAACAACCATCCTCCACTGTGAAGAGAGAAATGCCAATCCGAACTGACGGCTGTTAATGTTAAATTAATATTAAATGGACTAGACAGCTTTGTTCTCTTCCTCTGCAGCCAGAGAAACTACAGAGAAAATTGACGTCACAGTTTCTCCTTCTGTTCACTGATTGGTCCGGTTGAAATTCTAATCCAAATCAGTGGGAGAAAGCCGAGACTGAGCTGTACGCAAGATTTGAATCGAGCAGAATAACGCAGCAAGGCATTGGCTAGGCTAGGAAAATCCCTGCATCCCAGTCGGACTGGAATTCCCTCCCAAGTCATATTTCCCACTAGGAAAATGGGAAAGTTTATATATTTGTATGGTTGGGTTTAATCTTCCTGTGCTTTTCTTTCTTTATAATACCATCATCTGGTAAATATGACATGGGTGTTTTGTTAATTGTTTGTAGATGTTCATTTTTTTTTTTTTACATAGAACTCTGGAAAGAACTTCAGTCTCCTAAAGGAGTTCACACTAAACTTTAAAGCAGTTGTAGGATTTTTCCAGGCCCACACTCAGAACTGTGTGTGTGTGTGTGTGTGTGTGTCATTGAGAAATGTTGCAGCAGCAAAGATAAGCAGTAAATCTGGAAAAAGTGGGTTTTACTTTGAGAGTTACAAGCCCATCTGAGATCGACTAAAGCCTTTAAAGAGCCTGTTAAGCCAGAGACGTAGCAGTGCCGCGTCAGCATGGAGACAATATTTCCCCTCCTGCAGTTTTAGAACACATAATTAGTCGGCGAACAGTAAGTGAAACTCACCTGCGACGGTTCTTTTATATTCAGCTGTAAGTCGGTCGGCAGCAGCTTTAATGGTTCTCACCTCCTCCCAGCCAACAGTTTGGTCTGAGTGTCGTCTCACATCAGCAGCTGCTCTGCTAATGAGCTGCCGCTGTGATTGTCAGGCGGCCTGAAGAGTTTCTGGAAGTTGGAGCTGAGTGGTCGATTTCAGGCGAGTCGACACCGAGGCTCCCAATAAAGACGGAAATGTTTGCACCAGAGCTCTGCTTTTTTGTTTGCTCTTTTCTCTCTCTTTCTTTCTTTCTTTCTTTCTTTTTTTTTTTAAAGGTGTAAACTCTACAGCAAAACGATGAATCATCTTATCTGTAAAGCTCCAGAGTCAACAGAAATACCAGGATTTACCACATTATAAGATTAAGGCTCAACCTCCAATATCTAGTGTGGCTTTGATTATATATTTATATTTGTTTCTGTAAATGGCAGAAAACAGCGAAAAGCTCCAAGAGCTGAAATAACATTTTAAGTTCAACAAACAGCAAAAGGAAATGAAAGTTGTTTGTTCAGCTCTTCTTTGGAGACGTGACAATTATTTGAGATGTTTCTTTGCTTTTTTTTTCCTGAAGAAAAAGAAAATGATCCAGCTCCATCAGACACATGGTTCTCATCATTTGTTTAACCTGACAGCACTGCGCAAAGTATGTGCCCTTTACGTTGCTCTTATTTGTGAGACTTAAATGTTACAGATCAGATACCAGTTTTCATATCAGACAAAAAGCACCTGAGGAAATATAAATCTGAATTTTCTCAACAAAATTTGTACCTGTTATTTCTCTCACCATTCTGTGGTTAACCACATTTTGTAAAGATTTCATTAATGACAGTCAGGGCCGATTACTAATATAGAATCAGTATGTCACTTAAACAGAGCCTTTCAACATGGCTTCCTTGTTGTGTGTGTGGGTTAGCAGTTGTTTTGAATTTCCTCCACTTGCAGATTATTCCTCTACATTTTTAGTCCTCTTTAAAAATGTTACCACATTCAAAAGCGGCTACATTCTTTAATCTGAATGCCTGAGGTTACTTTCTGTCTCAGCCTGGTGAGTACTCACTGCAGTAAGCACACCAAACGTAACAGGTGGGTAAACCTCCTTCAAAATACTAAGTAATGATCATTTCAGCGTTTTTAATTAAGGCTAAGTAAGGGAATGTACTTATTTATTCGTCAGCATTGTTATTTTTGAAATTACATTTTACAGAAAATTTTGTAAGTTTTGTCTCTTAAAATTCCATAATTTAATCATATTTCTTGACCTTAAAAGAGTAAACTTGATATTGAATTATTTCAACACAATTTTATGGTCAATGGAAACACAGCTGCTGATGTAATCCAGATTCCTTTTTCCTGTCATATTAAAATAAAACCTTTTGTTTATTGAAATGAGACATTTTCCCATCTCACATTCGCTCTTAGCATTCTGGTTTTAGTTGCACAGCTCTCTCTTGATCCAGAGATGCATTATCTTGGCAGGCAGACACACAGGAAACACACTGACACAATGACAAGAATAAAAAGGCCTCTCAGTGGAAGTATGATGGAATCAGTGTTGTTGATTTGTCATTTGGTCGGCACACGGCAGGCGGCTGCCAAACTGCCACTGATACGGTTGCCATGGAAAGAGTGCCGGTTTGGTACATGCGAGGCAGAAATCTGGTGGGCTGCTTTGATACCCAAACTCTGCAAATTCAAGCACTGAAAAACTGAAGAATCCGAACCTTCAAAAATGTGTCCTTTTCTGTCCTTTCGGAAGCATGGCTGTCAGTGAGTGATAATAATAATAAAAAGAAGCAGCTCTGAGCCGTTCCTGATAAGGAGACAATCAAATCTCACCGAGAATACCTAACACACTCGATGTATTTACCTATTATCTAACTGGAAATACAAGATGTGATAAAGAAAAAGGAAGAAAAAGATATTTGTCCTTCCTCTCCTCTCCTACATCACCCATTTTCCATATGGCAAAGCAATTCCAGTGACCTTTTAGCTTTAAAGTTTGACAAGAAAAATGAGAATTACACTGCATGAGGCTGAGTTTGTAATCTGCATCCATGCTTTAAATAAGTTAGGCACAGTAACATCCTGGAGGCTGGCTGCTTTAGTGCAAGTGGAACAGAAAGTTATGTCAGATATGTATGTTTACCACATGCTTAGATAGGAAACTAAAAACTAGTCAGTTACAGCATGTAGTGAGGTCTTTAAAACCAGTGAAAGACCAATGGTAATCTATAGGTACTGTTAAGATTTGTAGAATTTCTGGCACTATTACAGTAATACAAGTGTACTCATTTCCACAAATCATTTCATGATTCAATGTTGGAAGTGATACTTTTTATTTCAATTAATCTGTCAAAGAAACTAAGAGGTCACGAGGCAAGGTTTAGGTTTACATGCAGAAATCTGGATGAAGTATTTTTATGTTTTGCTCCAAAGAAACCAGCTTCTTTGTGTTACAGTTTTAAAGTGTTCTTGATCCTTTCAAAGTTTATCTTCGACCCTTAGCGCCTTTTCAATCCAGTCCAATCAGCTGCATTAGCATAGTGAATTACCAACAGCCTACCGTCTTAACAAGATTAGACAAATTATGGAAAAAAAGGACACAGCAAACTATCCAATCAGCTGTGAAGTGACACTGGAGCCAAGCCTAACGCTTCAGTTCATTGTCTACTCTATACCGCCATTTTTTAGCCAATAGCTAAAGTGTGTTTTTGTCAAGGCTATAAAACAGTATCTAATTTAATTTAAGATTTCTTATTTTCTCTCAGCAGCACTGATTCATTACACAAGTTTAGTTTCTATTCCTTTGTGAATGTGAATGTCAACTTTATTTATAAAGCACTTTACAACAAACAGGTTGTGCCAAAGTGCTGCACAAGAAGAACCAAATCATTGACAGCAGGAGGCAAAAAGAACAAAAAACACTGACAACATAACTAAAATAATGCTTTAATGCTAAATCTTGACCTAAATTTTATTATTAATTATGCTGACCAACAATTGATAAAACTAGATTATGCTGGCAAAGTGTACCCTATAAACCTCTTAATAGGCCAGTCGGGCACTTTATTAACCAGATTGTCTAGCCATTTATCTTGCTAACTTAGACACCATCAACTAAAAATACATTTGTGGTTGTAACCTGAAAATATGACATTTTAAAAGGCACAAATAACTGCAACAAAACCTATTGCTAAAAATCTCTAAAGAAAAAAAAAAAATCAAGGAAAATAACCAGCAAAATAAAGAGAAGATAATTGAAAGGCTCATTAGCCATTTATCTTGCTAACGTAAACCCAATTTCAGCTTTCGCCTTGAAGTTTAGCTCGAGTGTGAAGACGAATAAAAAAGTAATCTGAGCTAAAGATACCAGTACATTTAAATATGTAAAACTGAAAATTGCAAAAACTCAAAAATTAAAAAAAATAATTGTGAGACAATTAAGCAGCTTTAGTACTGTTGACATGACAACACATTGACAATGTCAGGGAGAGTTCAAGTGGTTACAAGGCAGCAGAAGGCGATGGTGCCCAAAATGATGATGTGGAAATAGAAAGTAGAGGGAGCAGAGGGCACAGAGGAGAGCAGACAGATGGAGGTGAGGAAGAGGAGGAATCTCAGGCAGGAAATTTCGATCATAAACTCTAAAGTTGTTAGTAGTTCCCAGATGTTCGGATTGCAGGCTCTTTCAAAACCCAAACAACATGTC
Organism: Alfaro cultratus; assembly: GCA_903066825.1. Lineage (NCBI taxonomy): Eukaryota > Metazoa > Chordata > Actinopteri > Cyprinodontiformes > Poeciliidae > Alfaro > Alfaro cultratus. The sequence goes on from CAEFZX010031907.1 coordinate 10,550, forward strand.
ACACAGTTAAAAAAAAAACATGACAGAAGGTTGATTGTAAATAATTTAAAGAAATTATACCGTATATTTACTCTCATTATTCAGGCTCGGTGTGCAGAATACTAATGGTGCGTCGGCAGGTGGAGCTGAGGATGGAGGGAGCTGTTTGCTTGGTGGAAATTTGTGTGATAAGAGTTTGAACTTGAGCTGAGGTTGCAGGGCAGCTAAGCAACATGTCAGAGGGTTGAAAAACACCAAGAAGCAGAAGGTTGAAGGTATAATTTGGAGGAATTATAAAGCTATAATTTGGAGGAATTATATCTTAGTGTTCACTCTCATTACTTAGGCAGAGCATGCAGAATGCTAAAACAGATCCTGATTAGTGTCCGGTGCCAGCCGCGTCGTCCAGAATCTCCTGAAGAAAGCATAATGTTGTATAAAGTTTGTAAGCAAGTTCCACAGTATTACAGGATGTTAAGTACCACAGCCGGCAAAAGCTGGGGAAATATGAGGCTGTGCACACAGTGTAAAAGCAAAGTAAGCTTTGCTTTTACAGCCTCAATGGCACAGAACAGCAGGAAAGCAGAGTTGGTGGGGGTTATGCGAGGGGACGCACAATAACACATAGAACGTTCTTTCTAATTTATAATACAACAATACAACAGCTGTGCAGAAAAATCTGCTCCTGCGATCCTGCAGCGCTGACGCTGGAATGAGCCTGAGCTACAGAGGAGAAGACGACTCAAAGTGTGTCTTATTATAACCCCATCACACTGCTGCTTGTCTCCACTGCATTTCAATAGCGTTCAAAGACACAGGGCTTTTGGGTAAGTAACAATCCAGCAGTGCCTTTGTGGTTAGCGGCACTTACTGATATGGACAACATGACATAAGTGCAGTCCTGGGTAACTGGCATATTAAAATAAAACAATTTTAAATAATGTTTTTGTTTAAAATTGTTTAAATGCAAAAATGTTAGCCCCCTGGCTGGGGAAACCCTCCTCACTGAGATTTAAACTCCAAAACTCCTGCAAGGATCCTTTAATGTCCATGAAACCTCCATAGACGATCGTGGCAGGTCGGAGCGCCGCGCCGCCTCCTTCCTGGTTGCTCAGCACTTTGTCTTCTGGAAACACAAAACATCAAGACAAAGTTAAAACATCCGCTGTGCCTAGAGGTGCTACGTTGCAGTGGCATAATCAGAAAACTGCCTAAAAATGCTATAAAAAACATGAAAAACAAACCAAATCCAATCTCTAACTAATAAATTTATTGAGTGGAACAAAAATCTGACGTTAAATAGTTTTTTTATGAAATCACAAATTTCTTCAAGATCTGGATCTTGGGACTGGAAGAAGGTTAAACATCTGCCTACTGAATTTGTTTGAGATTTATTTGTTTTACAACAGAGCTACCTGCAATGTCTGTTACTGAAAAGTTCAGGTTTGAAGTCTGATTTTCCCATTTATTTAGAACTAATATGTGCAATTCACATAACCTGTCAAAGGATTGTTCTGCCACCTCTGTTTTAGACCCTACAGCAGAGTTGAGCTGATTGGGCCAGTAAACTGAAACACCCTGAAAAGTCCGAGTCCAGGCTGAGGATGGGTCTCCACTCTGGGTTGAACGGTTTCCTGTAAATCTCCTCCACACTTTGATTAAAGTCCAGGGCTGCTCGCGTGGAGCAGCCACCTCACCTGAGTCATTACTGCAGCCATTTTATTCATTTTATTCATTGAGTTGTCATCCAGTGTCCTCACGCCTGACTGCGGCTCCGGAGCCCCGTGGGCCGCGAACGGAGAACTGCAGCGAGGGCCGCGGCTTTACGGCTGAAGTGAACGTTTCAGGAAACACTGGAGATAAGGAGCAGGTACTGGAGAGGTGGGGGAGGGAGGAGGGAAAGCTTCACAACAAATTCAAGAAACACGGCTGGTACTGAAAAAAACAAAACAAAACACAGATTCAGTTTTACTTCCTTGGGAGGAAGGATATTTCAAAGAACTTAGATGCATTTCCATTTAAAAGGGGGGTAAAACTATGTCGGTATTCAGCTAATGTGGAAAAAAACCCCATAATTTTGCAATGGCAAAGTTTCCATTAAATAAGAAACACAATTAAAATCACATGAGAATAAGGTTGTTCACAAGATAAAACATGCAGCACCATGATTGTCTTCTTCATGGTTTGGGCCAGTGGCCCAAGGGGTAGGGTAAGGGGTAGGGTAAGGGGTAGGGTAAGGGCTAGGGTAAGGGCTAGGGTAAGGGTTAGGGTAAGGGCTAGGGTAAGGGCTAGGGTAAGGGGTAGGGTAAGGGGTAAGGTAAGGGCTAGGGTAAGGGGTAGGGTAAGGGGTAGGGTAAGGGTTAGGGGTAGGGTAAGGGGTAAGGTAAGGGCTAGGGTAAGGGCTAGGGTAAGGGGTTAGGGTAAGGGGTAGGGTAAGGGGTAGGGTAAGGGTTAGGGTAAGGGGTAGGGTAAGGGGTAGGGTACCCTTGTGGCAACCTCCAGTTTTTGATCATGTGACTCGTGTGCGGTGAAAAAAGCTGTTTCCATTGCAGTTTTACGAAATAAACCAATTTCAACACGGCCAAAAAACATCCACGTCATCCTGACGCTTTTTTTTTTTTTTTCAAAATTGACGCCTTTCCTTTAAGCAAATTTAGTATTGAAATGTGAAATTGTGAAATTCTGAATGGAAAAGCAGCTTTTGTGTGATTTACTTCTGTTCCCACACATGAAGTCATTCCTGCAGCGGCCCACTTATTTCACATATAAAATGAACACATCTACTGCCTTGTTTTTGCGTGGCAGCATTGAGACGAAGGCTGTGAGCCAGATACGTGGATGGGAGTTCCAGCTGAGTCCAGGTCCAGTGGAGCCGAGCCGAGCCAGGCGGCCTGGAAAAGAACAGAACATTCCCACATCCATCCGCTCTTCATTTTCTTCACGTTCCCAGTAGGAAGCCCCTGACAATGAGGCGCTGGCTGTCTGTGAATCCCAATCTGTTTGTGTCACTGGATCCCACTCCAGCAGGAAAAGCATCCCAGAAAGGAAACGCTTACAGTATTTAGGAGCTTGTTTTTCCATGAGAGATGAATGCATATATATTAACTTCATGAGCCCTGCATTACTTTCATATGTTTAGAAATTTTAAAGTGTTTGCCACTTTTTCAATGAAGCATAAAGTAAAGGTAGAAGTCCCAGATTGATTGTTAAAGTGCAGGCTTGTAATTAAAGATCTGAAAGCCTGTAAACAGTATTTTATGGACTATTAAAGGGAAGTGACTCTGCTACTGTAGAAGTGATTGCATAGGAACATCTGTTCCACAGGATTATATGCTTGCTTAAGAGATTTGTTTTATGCCAATTATGTAGTGTCTTGTAGAGTCTTACAGGTGATAGACCAACACAAAGTAGTTCTGATAGTAGACTGAAAAGAACATGGTGTAACCCACCATGTTCTTTGGGCAGGTTGGTGCCTATCGACATCTCATTGGTTACTGCAAAATTGTGATCCCAGCAAATTCATTGCAAAATTATGTGTGTCTCAATGTTCTTGTTATGCACATTTTGAAGTGTCATTTTGACAGTTGATGCAAACAGTAAAACTTGAAATAACTTCATAAGTTTTGTAAAAGGTTTTTACGCTCACCTGAGGAGGTTTTTGGCTTTTCCAAATGAGAAGATAATTGATGGAAACGCACCTATTTCGCATTTCGTTTCATTTTTGCAAAATTTTAAATTTGCTCAAATTTTGCATGACAATTATATGGAAACACAGCTAGTGTAGATGTAATTTCAAAATTTGCCATTTCCACCTACCTTTTCTAAGACATTGATGGAAAAATATTTTAAAAATCTATGACCTTTGGATAGCAACATTGCTACTGAGGAAAGTATTTTGAATTTTTCTATTTCCATCAGTCTTTTGTAATGTGATACTTCAAGATATGCATAAAAAATGTTGATGGTAACATGAATAATGACTACTTTTTACTTACATATATTTTTAGTGATGCTGCTATTACTCCAGTATAGCAGCATTACTGGAGTTAACATTCTGACCTCTATCTACCTCTTGGATGTTGGTTCTGTAGTGCAAAGTTTTCTGTGTCCTGAAGAGCTGGTGCTATGTGATTATGTGATGCTAAATAATCGAGATTATTTCCCTAATTCCATTTTACAGAACAGCTAGTAAACTAGCAAGACTATGTACAGCTTTCATTGAACAATATTATTTAGAAAACACAAGCCCATCCAAGCAGTTACTATGTGATTGGGGCTTTTTTTTAATTCCCCTTCATAAATTAAATCATCATTAACTTCTTTGTATTTGTCCAGATTATCCTCATTGCATACTAAAAGTAGTTCTATGATCTCTTAACATATTATTATTATTATTATTATTATGTCAAAACAGAATGAATCTCTCCAGTGCTTCCTGCGGCTCTGCTAGGAGGTTTTATCAGATAGCAGCCGCCTGCTCCTGCTGGAAGGGAGCTTTACGGACGCGCCCAAGCCGAACCACCGAACCATACAGCTGATGTGAATTTAAACAGTAGCGTCAAATGGGCTAAAAGGCCCTTAAAGCTACAAAACCAGAGTTTTTTCACTTCAAAGTGGCACATTGTTTTGATTTAAGGCAGTGTAGCGTTTACTTGTGATTATTGGAGGTTGGCTTTTTCGCGGTGGGGGTCTGTGCTGTCATTTCCATTGTGACCTCCTGTGTTCAGTAAATGGACACCTCTCTTGTTGCTCAAGGTGTGACAGGAGTGTGTTGCATCTACCTAAAGTGGTTCGCTGAATTTGTCCCTCAGCTCTCAGACATCCTGATTGCTGCCATTTGGTCAGCCACGGCACCCGCAAGAGGTGTGTGTGTGTGTGTGTGGAGACACGAGGAAACGGAGGAAGAGGAGGAGAAAGATTGAGGCAATTTGAAGTAAGCAGAGTGTGTCTCCTAATGTTTCTTTGAACATGTGTGTGGATTATTCAAGCAGCAATTTGGAGACAGCGTGTGTGTGAGTGTGTATGAGGACAGTTTGAACAGCTTTTCGAGTGGCTACTTTGATGTCTGACCCACTTTGCCTGTTGCTGAGCATAAAGCTATTTATTTAGTTTTATGTCTGTGTGTGTGTGTGTGAGAGAGAGAGAGAGAGCGAGAGAGAGAGGCTATTTATGTGGACTGGGTGAGTCTGGGTGTGTGTACTGTTGATGCCCTCAGCATCTGCAGGTTAAGACAGCAGAACATCTCACCCTCCTCCTCCTCCTCCTCTCCTCTCCTTTTTTCCTGTCTTCTCCTCCCATCTTAGCCATTTTCATCTCTCCTTCCTCCTCGTTTTCCACTTTGTGTAATGCGCTCTTCTCTCTTTTCCTCATTCTGCTCCGTTCTTCCATCTTCCTTGTGCCATTAGCTCTTTCTGATACAGTGGTTAGTTGCGGCTCTTAGCTCTGATTGGCTGAATCCCGTTAGCTGTTGCAAAGCACCAGATAAATCTTTTTTTTTTTTTACTCTCTTACTGCGCTGACTTTACCATCAGAGTGTTTAGTAACCAGGAATGACTCCACCAGTCAAAGCTTCTGTTCTGTTCGGCAGGACATGTTTTTCTGTGAAGGATTTACTGCGTCTGCCTCCTGTACTGTCATTCCACTCTGGAAGGAAAGTGTAGAAACTGTGGAATCTAGTGAATGTACATCTGAATGTTCAGTAGAACAAATGTTCTATTGAAGAAACATTTGTACGTTCTATCAAATGTACAAATGTTTGTTCACGTTGAAATTAGCCCAATTGAGCATAACTTGAGGATCATGCAGGCTTTCATCAAACTCTTGTTTGTTTGTCTAGAAAGTCTGGTTTGTTTGGGAAGGCTTGAACTGACTAAAAAAAAATCTAACTCTGGTCTTGGTGTTGGTTGAAGTGAACTGTGGTGCGGTTCGAAAGCATATGTGAATAAGAAGCAGACCAGAGACTGCTCCAAAAGCAGGAGACCAACTGCACCACAGGGTATTATGGGTAAATACAATCAAGCAAATGTGTGAGTCTAATTCAAGCAGCAGAAATGTCTTGAGGTCTTCAGCCAGAGACAAAAGAAACAACCGCTAAAGTCGGACATCACATAATTGTTTCTATTTCGTGAAGAAGGAAGTTGACTTCCTCAGAAGTCTTTGTGTCATTTCCCTCCTCACCTGCTGCACCACAGGTGAGGAGGGAAACAGGTGTTAGACAGGGCTTTAGACTTGTATCTATAGACGATGACTCAGTTTATATTGGCTCATTTAAAAATAAAACCTACAGAGCAGCTTGCTGTGCCCTTTGGGATCCAGCACCCTGTCCAGAGTGGATGTGTGTTTCCTTCATGTTTCTTAGATTAAAGTATATTCATGTATTTAATGAACCAAAGCCCAGATTTAAATTAAATCGAGAATGTGAGGCAGGGTTTGAAAATTACTCTTCACAAACGTTTCCATCAAATCTGACAGAGCTTGAGCTTGTTCATGGATTCACTAAGATGTTCTCTGGGAAGTTGGAAAATTCACAGTATAAAACTACCAATAGAGCACTTACAAAAGACTCAGTAAGTGCTCTATTTACTGCAGATGAAGCCTCAATCAATAGACACATTATGTTAACAAATATAGGTTTAAAAATAGTCAGTAAGGTCACAGCTTGACTTGGCCATTTCCAGTTTAACAAATCACCAGTAAGTGTTTCAGTCAGCCGGTCTCAGTTTTGTCTGTGGCTAAATTATGTTTATATAAAGGCAGCAGAGGATGGAAATGAACACTAATAATTAGCAGGAAAATGCAGCAGAGATTCACACTCGCTGTTCACACTTAAGTCTGCATGAATTAATAATTTGTTCGGCTGTTATGGTATGGAGCTGTATTTAAGATGCAAATGATTATAGGTCTTAAACTTGAGCAGATAGTGTCGCTGCCTGCTCTTTGAAAACAATCATTTATTTATTCTTGTTTCGTTTTTTTGAGCATTTGTTCACCTTTCCCCCGGCTGCGCTAACATCAGAACAGTTTGGAGGGAGAATGGAGCCACACTGGCTACAAAAAAGTATTCACCTCCTTCGGTCTTTTACTTTTACTTGATGCATTTGACTTTTATTTAACCAGGTAAGTTGATTGAGAACAAATTCTCATTTTCAACAACAACCTGTTCAGAAAACATTAAACAGAAAACAACAGAATATCATACAGCAGAAAATAGAATATCATAATACACAAAAATATAAAAATACGATATTCATCAATATTGAAGTTAGCGTACTGAGCTTTTGTGTTTTTTGTAAGTTGTTCCAATTATTGGGTGCAGTAAAATAAATTGACAATTGGCCGTTTGAATGTCAGATTTGTTTAACAAATCAATCATGATCAATAAAATTTTGCAAGAAATGACAAAAATTGTTTTATTTTCAAAGTGAAAACTGATCTCCACAAATAACAATTGAATAATATGTAACATATGCACCTACCACAAATTCTCCATGGGGCTGAGGTCTGAACTTTGACTAGGTCACTCCAGATTATCCACCTGGAGTGGTGGGTAACCATTCAACCCATCTCTGTGTAGCTTTAGCTAGATGCTTTGGGTTGAGAAAATCAATGTTCTCTGATGGAAACTAATTGTCCTGAATGATTTCCCTGTTTTCATTCATTCCCTCTTTTCCAGGCCTTCTGGTGCTGCAAACCGCCATGCTTCATAGTGTGGATGGTGCATGTACAGTGGGGAGCAGTGTTCGGTGTGCTCCAACCATAGCATCTTGTCTAATGGTCAAAACGCTCCATTTTGGTCTCATCAGATCAAACAGTGCTCTTCCTCCTCACCATGGAGTCTTCCTCATACTGTGAGGCAAACTCAAGTCTAGTTTTGATCTTTTCTTCAGTGGGGGTTGAGTCTCTGTTAAGAAGCTGTTTAACCATTAAAACACTGCTTTTCCAATAATTTTGCTGATGAACGGAAGGTTTCTGCTGAAGTGACTTTTTATCAGTGCTGTTTTTAAAGCCCAGGTCAGTTTGATGGCGCTGTGAAAGAGACCAACTGAATCGATCCAATTAGCAGCTGTAACAAAAGAGCAAATATTTCTCTGAATTCGTTGTCTTTCTGTTTTACCCAAGATTACGCTGAAGAAAAGACATGTAGCCATCTCCTGGGAGGAAAAATATTCATAGATCATAAAGAAGAAGATGACTAAATTTGCCAGCAACCTGGCCTTTGCCTTCCTATGGCGAAAGCCAGGTTGCTCGCCATAATCTCACAATCTCATCTCTATTCTCATCTTCCTCCAGTGTTCTGTCTGGGATTTCTCCCATTGATTTTAATTTCTCACAATGTATTTCATCTCAGCCAATTAATTAACACAAGGACAAGTTGTGAACTATGTCAATTTTCTGTGTTGTTTTAGAATTGAGTCAGTCTGTAGTTTAAGCAATGGCAATGGAGGAAGTGAAGGAAGCTGTTCAGTCCATGTTGGTCATGTCTGCAAATATTGAGCAGTTAAAGTCAGAGGAAAAGGAATGTCTAAGACTGTTTATTACTGCCAAAGTTGTTGCTCGGTTCGGCACTTCTCTCTTTGCTGTGGGGATGGTTGCTTATGGCACATTAAATTCTGGTAAACCTCATAGTGTTGCTTCCTTTACGATCAAACTGACTTCTTATGGCTTGGCTGAATGTTGGCAATTGGGTGAAATCAGATCCAACAGTTTCAAATTCCAATATCTGCCTACGCCTCTAGCAAGCAGTCGTTTTTCAATAGCTGAGGGTCCAGACCCTCCGTATGAAGGGAAATGCAGAACAATGGTCTGGTTTTTACCAGGCTACCATGAAACTAGCATAAAACAATTTAAAAAGTGTGTCATGTTGCATTATCCTAATGGAGCTCCAAACCAAAGATGGAAACATTACGTTCACAAAGGGTAAAGTCTTGATCAGCAGCAATAGAAGCCAAAAGTGTACCAAGAAAATCTTCCCTACAGTACTACACCACAGCCAACAAACAGCATGTACCATTAATACAAGGCAGGAAATGAGGCTCCAGACCCCCTATATGAAGGATGTTATTTTTACACCGAATTCTGACCCTACCTTCTGAAAATGGTTCATCAAACCAGGCAACGGTTTTCCAATCTGTTATTGCCTGGTTTTGGTAAACCGATGTGAAATTTAGCTTTGGTCTCCTGCTCTTATTGGCACCCAGTGTGATCACTAACAGCCATGGCATGTTCAAAGGCAGCTAAATCTCCTCTCTTCCTCCTTCTGAGTCCCACTTTTAACTCCCGTAAGTCGCCTTCCTGCCTAAACACATTTGAGTTGCTGCAGTCGATTTGTTTCCCCAAATGAAGTGGCACAAATGCATTTGCCAATAAAAACATTTGAAAATGTAAAGAAATGTCATTTTAGTTCTTCCATATAACCTTTTTCTATAAGCCAACAAGCAGTCCAACTTTCCCCCATCTGAAGAGGAAGAAGCGGCTGCTGCCTGTGGAGACTCACACGAGTTTAACCTTTGATTTAAAATGACTGTTTCCCCAACAGTGCAAACCTTCCATGGGATTTAAGTCAGGTCACTGGAGTTGAAGGTAAATACACACTTTGATCTACCAGCTCCGCTCTCTGCGCTCTCGACTTTGCACTTTGCCAATTTCCCTGTCAAGACTGTGCGACTGTATGTACTGCCTCCTGCTTCACGCAGCCTTTTCATGTCGGGGGAACACATTCCTCTCATTTCTCATGCAGTCGGCTCTTTCCCATCATTCGGCAGTTTTCTCCTCGCTTGTTCCAGAGACTCCAGATTCCAGCGGCACAATATATACAACACCACAGTCCTTTTATTACAGTTTTTAGGCCAGCAATAAAGAGCAGCAACCCACTTGACAGCCAGTTTTACTCTGATCTTAAATCAGCTAACAGGATTTTAATGACAAAGGCTTCTTGTCTTAAATAACTGCTCTCTTGTGGATTTCGTTTCCCTCACCCGCTCGTCCTCACATTTCTCCCCATCTTCCTTGACTCTGTTTTGATGTAATTGAGGAGGAGGGAAGGATGCAGAGAGCGAAACCTCCAATCAGCGATGTCAACACTTTGCAGCTCTGCGTTGTGAAAAGGAGACTGACTTCAGGATAATGGCCGTTCCAGGTCCATAAAGCAGAAACCGTCAGTAAGGGTCTGTATTCCAACTCCTACGAAGGCAGAAACGCTGAAATAGAAAGCCTCTTCTCCATGTGGAGATCTTCCTCTTCACGCATTAACATTTAAATTAACATTTATGCGGGCACAGGTGTTCATTTATTGGGCGTTTAACAATGGCTTTGGCTCCACCAATCGGAACGTAGGACAAGAAGTATCCACTTTATGTGTCATCATTAGCGTCGCAGAGCGCCGCAGATGTCACGCTTTTTCCCAGAACGGGATGCGCATCCTTAGATTTTATTTTCTAATTCTGAAAGCTTGCTTTGATTATTTTTTGGACGTCCGGTGTAGGGTTTATTTTTTTTTTTTTGGAGAAGGTGGTCAGAAGGGAAGAAGCTGAGCAGGGAACAAAGTTAAATGAGAAAGTGAGCTGCGTGGCTTTAGCTGAGGATGTCACAGTTCAATCGCTCTGGATTACAGCTTTAAGAGAAGCTGTCTGTCTAAATGGCCTCTGTTGTGGGTGTGCGTGCGCGTACTGTGCGTCCTCCACCTGAAGGATAAGCCGCTCTTGTTTGTTTTTCAAAAAGCAATTAGGTATTTGGTCGACATCAGAACTCTACAGACACAGAGCCATTTCTGTCTCACTTCAATATAGACTCAACTTTTACCGTTTTGCGTTACTTAGGAACATCTTAATTATATCTTTGGTATTAGACTTTCAACAGTGTACTCACACTAGCCTCGTTCTAGTTTGTTTGAGTAGAAAGTCTGCTTTGTTTTGTTAGATCTGAATGAGCAATCGACCAACAAACAACGTTGGTCTGCCAAAGAAGCTAGGTCTGGGTTCAGTCGATGTGAACGCTGGTGCTGTTTGAACACCAAGTGGTCTGGAGACCACTCTAAATGCAGCTATAGCAGCAATAGTGCAGGGCATTCTGGGTCACTACAACCCAGAATGCATTGTGCTTTGGTCTTTTCCCAAAGACAGAAGAGAAATTCTACAACTGTTAAAATTTTTCGCCAATCTATTTTTGTTTCCATTTTGTGAAAAAGGAAGTTGAGCTCAGTGTCTTCGGAGGTTTTCACGTTGTTTCCTTCAGTACCTCTGGTTGCAGCGCCACCACAGGTGAGGAGGGGAACAGACTTTCCAATCTGCTCCCCCCAATCTGTTTGACACAGTGCAGTGTGAAGGTCAACTGCACCAGCTGAAAATGTAACAAATGTTGCAATTTTGGTTCCCAATCGAATTGAGAACTGGATTATCAGGTGTGAACACATGCAAAAATTTTCAAAATTTAAATCAAAATGTTCAAATTCAAAAGTTTACATACATTACCTAGGATTGTCTTTCAAATGGTGTAACTCGGGTCAAATAAGCTGTTCACATTAGTTTTCTGAAATTCTTGAACCCATTCCTGCTGATAAAATAGATTCAACAATAGCCACATTCACACAGCAGGCAACGCAGTTCATATCCAACGTTTTCATGGCAGTCTGAGGGGCCCATCCAAGAGTCACTTCCATATGTGGTGCTAAATCGAATATGTATCCAATAGTTTTCTGATTGTTAAAAATGCTTATGTCATCTTAAAACATTTTACCCATCGTCCTGGTTGAATACACCTCTAAAATATCTCTGTTCCAATTTTCTGCAACAAATCAGGAGAAAATTTGTAAAGCTTTTGAGGAAAGTTTGTGACAGGCAAATGTCAATAAGTGCCAGAAACAGCACCTATGAACATTCACTCCAAAATGAAGGCGGTCGCCATCTTTCTGTAATCCATATGAGCTCTCTGGACAAATCAGACCTCTCCACCTACCAGTAATGTACTCCACTGTCAAACCAGGTGAAACCTTTAAGACTGATGTTGATGAGTAGCTGAACTGACAAGCATCTGCCCGTTGTTGCCAGTTCATCCACTCAGCTCCTGAACCGTAATCAGCTCATCGTTCCTGCTGCTGCTGCAGGCCCGAGTGATTGCCTCTTGTTCCGACAGTCCTGGCAGTGGCAACAGCAAGCACAGCCAGGAAACACATTAGCAATTCATCACCAAACTATGACTGAATCACACACTTTAGGCTGATTTTATCCAGTAATCTGTGATATGTGAACTTCACAGCTGTGAGATGCAAAAACAACAGGAGATGAGACGCTTGTACAGGCAGGCATGGTGAAAAGTACGTCTGTAATTCTAGGATGTACTTTATTAACCTTTAGAATGAGAATAAGATAATCAGTTATAGAAAAGGACTTCTTAAATTTTGAGATTATTGAACAAAACTATTCCCAAATGCAAAAACAATCCTGCCTTTAAAGAGGCAACCATTTTTCTCAGTGCTAAGGTTGGGTAATTAGGCTGGATCCTAAAACATATTACCTAATTTATTTTGTGCTTAGACTCAATTAATTTCTGAGGAACAAAGATTAACATGCATAATTTCTGCTCCCATATTTCAACTTCTGTTTTTTTGTTTTAGCTTTGCACACTTCTGGATGAAACTGTAAATGAATGCACCATCACAGCACCTGTATTACCAAAGGTTTGCCATATTGACAGTCCTAGCAAAGAGTAAGTTGCACCTTCACGCCCCCAAAAAAGTAAACGTCTGTAACTAAATCCAGCAAAGCTCCCTTGTAGGTACTGAGATGGACGTTTGGGGTGATTTACTGTGGAACCTTTGAGGTACAAAATCACTGCTCAAAGCAAATGGTACAAGTTTTTACCAGTAGTGGTCAGTGTTCTGTCATCAGTTTCTTTCCAGATGACAGAAAAGGTGCCAGAAATGTAAAATGGCGGACTGTCCAGTTTGACGTGACCTGTCTACCGAAGAACTTCTTCAAAAACTACCTGAAGCTGTAATCTAAATTAATAAAGAAGAGTCAAGGATAAATAATCTGACCCATTTTTGTTCACTCAGTCTCCATTACTTTCAGACTGACCTGCTAACAGCACCTAGCATGTTTTGTTATGTTAGAGAAGTGAACAATGGTATGTAGATTAGTAAGAAGAGACGAAAGGAAAGGTACATTAAAACTGAGTAGTGCCTATGGAGAAAAGCAGCTGTGGTTAGCCACTCGGCTAGCACCAGGACGGGGTGTGTGTAGCCAGTCGGCTAGCACCAGGACGGGGTGTGTGTAGCCACTCGGCTAGCACCAGGACGGGGTGTGTGTAGCCAGTCGGCTAGCACCAGGACGGGGTGTGTGTAGCCACTCGGCTAGCACCAGGACGGGGTGTGTGTAGCCAGTCGTCTAGCACCAGGACGGGGTGTGTGTAGCCACTCGGCTAGCACCAGGACGGGGTGTGTGTAGCCAGTCGTCTAGCACCAGGACGGGGTGTGTGTAGCCACTCGGCTAGCACCAGGACGGGGTGTGTGTAGCCAGTCGTCTAGCACCAGGACGGGGTGTGTGTAGCCACTCGGCTAGCACCAGGACGGGGTGTGTGTAGCCAGTCGTCTAGCACCAGGACGGGGTGTGTGTAGCCACTCGGCTAGCACCAGGACGGGGTGTGTGTAGCCAGTCGTCTAGCACCAGGACGGGGTGTGTGTAGCCAGTCGGCTAGCACCAGGACGGGGTGTGTGCAACGGCTGACAGAGAACAAAGGAGGTTGATGCTTGGTTGGGGAAATACCATGGAACAGTCATTGTGAATAATATATTCACATTTTTTGGATTTCAGTATAGTTTTTCTTCCACCAAGTCTTCGTGTTTGGCCGATTTTTTTTTAATGTGTTGATGCATCTGGCTACACTTAGCTTTTAGGTTTTGTAAAACCCCTAAAAGACATCAGACTTTGAATCAATGCTCTACTTAATAATTAGCTTTTGGCAAGAAAAGTAATTTTGTCTCATTATTATTATTATTATTATTATTATTATTATTATTATTATTATTATTATTATTATTATTACTATCGTTGCATATTGTCTCGTGAGCTGAGGATATCATTACACCCCTGGTAAGATCTTTAATCTATGAGCAGATTTGGAGTTTTGAGTTGGCTAACACAAAGACATGCTAACACCAGGCCAACTTCTTGCATGTAAATCTTGACTGCTAAGAGTTTGGGTTTTTAAACACTGTTAGATATACAATTAAAAAGTATTGTACTGTCTTGATACAAACACTGTACAGACAGTGAAGGCAATTTACTTGGTACCACTTGCATTTCAAGCTGGAGAATGCACAAATTAAACTAAATTTAATTCACTGTTGCCAAATGAGTTAGTGTTGCACAAGAATATAATAACCGCTGCATAAGCTCACTTCATCCCTCTGTTCCTTTGTCATGGTGCGCAAAATAATAGCTGCAGATGGTCTATTGTTCCAGGTAGTTGGAAGCAGATGCTGTTTGTGTAAAATGCAAAATGTGTTATAGACACTCCTTTTCATAAACATCAACACTAAGCAGCAAAAAATAAAATAAAACTAACTAAAATCTGATTACTATGGATATTATCTTGCTTTAAGCAATTGATATTCATTGTCGGCTTTTGTAAAGAAAAAGCTTTCAATGGTAGCTTGGCAGTAATACGGTAATAAGATATAGAGACGTCCTAAAATAGCAATACAATTGATTTTTAAGGAATTGATAACAGGTTCATTAAAAATATTTAAATGTAATTAAAATCTTATTAGTAGCATTTGTTAACTGAATTATTCATGTCTTTGAAATCAATCTGAAGTATGAATTATTATTTTTATTTTTTTTCGGTATATTTAAAAAATACTGTACCTTCACAGCTGCACAAATGTTAAATAAGTGTAAGAATATATATGAGGAGACGTTGTTATCGCCCCACCAGAGGAGAAGTCTGAAGAGTTTGGCCATGTCGCACATGGCAGCCATCAGGGAAAATAGTTTCTCCTGTTTCTTCATTGTTCAACTTTCAAACACACTAGACAAAATATATTTAGTTTGAAGCAATCTTTATTTGTTGAAGATCTAGTTGTCAGTAAGCAGAAATAAAAGGACAATTGTGGATTCTAAGAGCAAAACCCAAAATTTAAGGATGATGGATCACTTTGAAAGGTTGTTGATTTCTCAACCAGCAGCATAACAAAATTAATTTAAAGCTTTGTGTTTCTTGACTTGTGGAAGCTGCTACCTCCGCGACCCGACCCCGGATAAGCGGAAGAAAATGGATGGATGGACTCGTAGAACCACCTATAGCACAATCAAGTAACAAATATAACTTGAAGAAATTTAAAATACAGAAATTTTACTTTGTAATTTACCAGCATTTCACTGAGAAGTTACTCATATTGTGATCTTTGCAGATGCGCCATTCCACCAGGTGTTTGCTAATTGCTGCTGGCTGATCTGAAGGAGCTGAGTGGAATTTTGAACATCTGAATGGTTGCCATGGGCGACTGAAATATTTCTCAAACATGCATGAAAGAATCAAAGCAGCACTCCAGGTTTTGTTGAAGGAATAACATCATAATATGATGTGAAGCTCAAAAAAGTATATTTTCCATAATATACTTAAAGAGTCACTTAAAGGGAGTGACTCTTTAAATCGCTCCCTTAGTCAAAAAAAAAACAAAAAACAAAACTCCTTACCAATATTGTGCTTTGCTTTCAAGCACAATATTGTAAACACTTTTTGATCATAGTGACATTCTCACTAACTCTTCCTATGTGAAAAGCCAAATTAGGTTTGCTTATGTAAATGAGATTTCTTGGTTTTCTATTTTTAATACATTTGCAAAACATTCCAAAACATTTTTGCACATTGTCATGATGGAATGTTTGTGTATCAAATTTTGAGGAAAGAAATTAATTTAATATAATTTGGAATAGCAAAATGTGAAAAATAGATTTCTAATTTTATTCAATTGATCACATATTTGTCACTGTTGGCTGTCAATGGCAGGAAGGTAAATTAGAACCTGGAGAAAAAAAGGAGAAACATATTAAATCCAGTGTATGGAGCAGGTGGTTGGGTAATGGAATATAAAGAAAAATACTAATCATGTGTGTAAATGGTAAATAATAATACATTTTCTAGTCGAGGCAAAATGCTGCGGGTCACTGGACCCATCTAAGATGATCTTGTCCAGACAGAACTCCCATCTTCCCTGGACAAACAGGTACGTGTTTGGGCTTATATGATGCCATGTCCAGTTTTTTTATATTAAGTGTTTTTTCAGATTTGGTGGTTTAGAAAAACCCCTTTCTGTTATCTGTTGTTGGGGTTTGAGGTCAGGGGCTGTTCCTCTACTCCCAGGCCTAATTAACACCCGACAGGTTTAGCCCAAAACTCATTTACCTAAAGTACAATCTTCTGGAATTACAGAAAAAACATGGCCTTTTTAAAACACTCCCTTAGTCAAAAAAAAAAAAAAAAAAAAAGACTCTCTACCAATTTACTTGTGCTTTCAAGTAAATTGTATCCTCAGACAGTGAGCATATGAATCTCTGCTAGAGCTGCTGTATCTGGGTTGAGACATCCTGTAGAGAAGAAAATGAAGGTCAGGGAGGCTTGAACACACTTTGTTATTGAGCACAAACGACTCCTTCCCCCATCCTTGGTTGTGTTTCCCAGGATGAATCTGTAAGATTGTTTATGTTCGCATGCAGCACCAGTGTTGGGTTTGATTACAGATAATGAATCACTTTGCATAGCAAGTGTTTGGAAGTACAATGGAGAGCTGTTCAGTCTGAGGCAACTTCTTGTTTTGTCTAAACAAGAGAACCAAGGAGAAAAAAAAGACAGAAAGAGGGATGCAATCAGTTGTCATAAATGAGCAGAAAAGTGGAAAGACTCAGAAGTAAAACAATGGCAGCGTTTGAAACCGGAGCGCTGACAGCACGCTGCAAAAAGAGGCCCATCAGAGATTCCACTGACTCAGATGACTACAAGATGTGTGATGTGTTTCTGGCAGCCGTGACCCATTTCTGCACTGAAGCAGGAGTGATCAAAAAAATCTTAGAACAAATGTTCCTGCTTTTTGCCTTTTTCTGGTTCTCTGCAGTTTCGGGCTCTCTGAGCCTTGACTTCCTGTTGGAGGAAAAGCCTGGCCCATGGTGCACAGCCATTACAGACCGACCCGAGTGCCAGCTCACCGCACAGAGTCACACTAATGCCCTGAGGGTCCCATTGATCCACCACTTCCCTGAAGTTAATGTAGTAATGCCACTGTGGTTTAGCATTACACTGGAACTAAAATGTTAGTAGAACATTTATTTCTATTTCTGCACAGTTGTCAGGAATGTTGCCTTGCAGCAAGAAGATCCAAGGTTCCAATCCTGGCCTGGGGTCTTTCTGTGGTCAGCTCCTACAGTCCTATAATATTATTGCTAGGTCTCTTGGACTCTGTTGCCACAGGAAGTGATTGTTTTTGAGTACATGGTTGTGTGTATCTGTGATGGACTGTTGTCAAAGCATGTACAAATGTGTTAACTCCGGTAACGTTTGACAAAAAACAGATAGTTGGTACAGTATTATCGCTTTTATTTAGTGGATTTCACTGACTGTAAAAATGGCCATATGGTTCATAAACAGGTTGATGAGGACAGTAGCCATAGATTAGAAGCCGTAGCCTCGGTGAATTTGCAGATTTGCAGCAAACCCTTTTTACAAGGTAAGAAGACTAACGTTGATACTGAGGATTAGTAAGTAAGTATTACGTTGTGGCGCAGTTACACATCTAATCATTAGTAATGATGAAGAAAGTATCCTACCCTCATGTAACCTACCATATACAAAACTAGTCTGCTCCAGTGTAAGAGGAAATGCCATTTATGACATAGTGTTTTGTGCTGTGAGTTCAGTCGGTGATTTGATCCAGTCAATAGGAGGGAGAAAGTATGAGTCGGTTTCTTTTGGAAACACAGCTGTCAGTGAGTCCCAGCTAGGTGAGCTACTTCCACAGAATAATTAGCTCGACTTGAACGAGTAGAAGCCATGGCTATACTGGCAAAAACAACCTGGGAAAGCAATTTCACATTCAATACCCCGTTCAATACTACCTTCTCTCACTTATGACATCTGTCATGATGCCTCAACGTGATTAGATGACATAGTTCACAGGGTCAATGCAGGATGAACTCCACCGAACGCCGGATATAGACACCAGCCACTCTGCAAAACTAGGTAAAGACGATGGATGAATCAATGAATTGTTTTCTGGCTTCATCTGCCATTTGTACAAGGATAAATATTTCAGTATGGCTCATCATGAATCCTGGAATAGGGTTAAACCAGTGTTTTTCAAGCTTTTTTGAGCGAAGGTCCATTGTTTTCATTGAAAGAATCACGAGGCACCACCAACCAAAATGCAAACAAATGATACTCTATAGTAATTCTTATCAAAGTGTCTTGAATAGGAATCAAAGAAACACAAAAATGTATTTTTGATCATATTTTATATTTCTTATTTCAAAGTGCACTTAACATGTCCACTTCAAAAATACA
>CAEFZX010031908.1:0-23620 GCA_903066825.1 Alfaro cultratus
ATTTCACTCGATAAAAAAAGGATCCCACTGCATTTTCGCAGCCACAAAGTGTGAAGTTGGGGGGGAGAAAAAAAAAAATCACAGCATAGAGATGCATAAATGTTGCTGTAAATGCAGCACATGGTCGATAATCTCTGTCGAAGAGTGAGGCTTTTCTAAACATGCACAGATTAGCAAGAGGAAGGGAGGAGGCAGCAACTCCTGACATCCAATCCACGACGCTCGCCAGTCAATTGTTCTCCATTAGGCCGTATCGGAGTGCTGGTCTTGTCTTGTAGAGACTTCCCAGACAGCGGCCATTGTGCAGCTGCAAGTATTGACAGTACAAGCGTCCAAGGAGGTGACAAGGACAGCAATTGATTGGGCCTAAATGAGAGTGAGGAGGAGGATTGATTGCCATTGATCCACTTTTTTCCTACCACAGACTCTCCCTCATCTTTGATCATGATCACTTTACTTGCACACGAGTCCAAGTGAGCTGCAAGAAGGAAATCCCATTGAAATGTATTAGCGCCATTTCTGACGGCTGTAATTATGAGAGGATGTAAGGGCCCAAGGTTGGCGCGCAGCAGGTGCCATCAAGTTGGGTGATAATAACAGGCCTTCTTCTTACCTCCCACTGATTTAGTCATATAGATAATTGGCTATCTAGACAATTCATTTCTGTGTGGATCCTCAGTGAATATTAATTGTTTCCATAAAGAATGGAACAATATAGCCACGTTTTATTGTATAAAACGTGAAGCAATCTAGCAAAAAAAGAAAAGTAAAATTCATTTTTGACTTATTTTAAGTAAAAGAACAAAGTATGAAATGTCTGAATATTTCTCAGGATTTTTTTTTAGAAAAAAACACAAAGAATTCAGCCGAGAAAAATTTGACAATCACTGACAGACTAAAAAAACTCAAATTTATTACTGATCAAGGTGGGATCTGCTCATTGATGATTAAGCAAAAGAAGTGATAAAAATTGTCTAATACATTTACATGCAGGAATTATTCAAATAAACTGAATAAAATCTACACAGAGATGTTTCAAGTAAGAAATCATTCGTTTCCTCATCTGGTCCAGTTCAGCTGGGCAGGTGTGAAAGCTCATCTGACCTTTGGTACGGGTCAAACAAAGGGAACACTGGTCCACTGGAAAACATGGATTATTACCGGAAGAAAGCAATAGGACTATGAAACAAACACAGGAAGGGAACCAAAAGGAAAGGATTTGTCTCTTTAACAATTTATTTATGGACATTAATGTGATCTGAAAACTGAAATCCTCTCTGTTTGTGGCCAGTTTATTTCCTGCTTCTTTAACTTTTAATAACCTTTGATGGCAGGTGGGGTTATTTCAAATCAGTTCTTCCCAGTAAAAATGTAAATCTGATGTACAGAGTGGGCTTTTTCTTCATCTGTGACATACTGAAGCTATTTTACGCTTAGCATAGCTTCAATCAAATCTTTTTTGCAGCAGATCACACCCACAAATACATTCTTGCTGTCTGTAATGAACAATTTGAGCACAATGGCTGGATTTAATTTCTTACAAGAACAAACTTTCATGCGAGATATTTATAATTCAATTAAAAATGACAGGTTTGACTTTTTGAATAAGCGTTAATACGGCCCAATGAAAAGTTATTGAAACTACCGTAGTCGTTTGGTTTGCTTTCAAAAAGTGAACAAAAACAAATTAATGGGTGAATAATTTTGGGATTCCTTGCCCAAATGAAAAGTTTTTTGAGGTTACCCGAAACCAAAAGGAAGGGGTTTTATCAACTAATTCTTAGTCCTCAGACCTACTTTACTCTGAGAAGGGATCAGTTAGTGATCTGTAAACTTTTGGCACCAGAACTAAAGAAAAAGAGTGAATGACTGGTTCAGACATGGCTGCTTACCTTCAGAGAAAATGCTGCCATTTGCTCATTCGATTTGCACCTTGGACTCTCACAGCTGGTGGGACGGCCGGTCTTTGCTTCAACGGGAAATCTGTCTGCTTGACTGTTCCTCCACGTCCAAAGCTCTGACACAGGCTTTGGACGTTCCCAACTTTCAATGATTAATAAAATTAATCATATGGAGAGGGGAAAAAAAAGCAGCAAGGAAAGCAAAACAAAATGTTGGAAAACTTTAGCCCATTCCCGCCCAAAAAAATAAAATCACTCCAGAGCAGCTTATAAAGTAAACAAAAATTCAAACAAAAACACATTGAATGCAGTTTCAGAAAAGCTCATTGCAAATATGAGCTTCTGGAGAAGGAGTTGTCAAAAAGGCTCGCTCAACCAATCAGAAACAGACACAAAGGACATAAGAGCCAAAATTAAACTTAATTCTATTTAAAAATAAAATAAATCTTCTTTATAATACTCAGAGACTTTTCTAAGTTCCAAAAAGCCATAATAAAATTCTCATAACTGAACCTGTTTTTACATTCATAGTTCTAATCATGTAGTCATTCTGTTGAGTAATGGACATAACCACATTCAGTCTATTGATTATTGACTGATAATGTCAACAATCAACGTTGTATGGCGCATTTTAAGACACCCTAGAATTCAAAAGCAGCACAGCACAAACTCATGAAGCATAACTCATGAATTCACATTCCTCTTTTAAATCGAGATCTAAATGTTCAGACACTACATGCATGAATTGTTTTGAATGGACTCATGGTCCGGCGAAATATCACAAAACACAAGAAACATGCACCCCTTCTGCTTTTTCCCACATTTTTTTTTATTGAAAGCTTCATCAGAGAGAGAAAAAACAACTCATAAAACCCAAGTCAATTCCTAACATCCACAGATGTACAGATAAATTCTCAAAGATCGCACACACCAAGCAACGCCTGGGTGCGCACGCGTGTGTGAGTGTGTGTGAGAGGCGCTGAAACAAAAAAAACAAAAGTGAAAAACAGAAAATGTAACCAAAATGAATGCAAAAAAGTTATGAAAAACTGCTCTGCTGTCCTAATAAATAGTTCTCTTTGCTGGATTCCTTAAAATTAATTCCTAATATTATCAGATTTTACCTTTCTTGTGGAGCTGCTGGAACTCCATGAGGCCTGTGTGTGGATATATGCATGCGTGTGCATGTGTGTGTGTGGGCTGCCTGGAGCTCCAGGAGTTCTGCAACCAATCAATAGCTCTCATCAGAGGTGGACCGAAGCATCAATTAAAAGCCCAGGGCCTCGCTCCAGCACGGGGGGAGGGTTCGTTTGAGCAATTTTCCCACTGCATTATGTGTTAAGTGTGACTGTGCAAAAGTGAGTTATTGAACTGCGGCTCTCCTTGACACTCCGCAGCGAGAGGAACTCTGAACTCCTGCTTATGCGAACACATGGCGATCAATGGGGGTGGCTCCGAATTCATTCACACTGGATGAATCCAGGAGAGACTCACAACTGAGCAGGACATGGAAATATGAGAGTATGGCTGTGACACTGAGGTGGCAGTGATTCTGAGAGACGAGGAAGTGAATGAGTGAATATGTTTAAAGGCAGTGGTGGAAAAAAAGCACCTTGCCTTGATGGACGGACACATTAGAGAAGACCAGAATATTGCCCCAAGATTTTATCAAAAATCTGCTCTAATATTGCTGTTTTTGTTTTGCCTCTGGCTATGAAATTAATTTTAGGCCAGTGGGTAAGTAAGATTTAC
The DNA here is from genome assembly GCA_903066825.1 of Alfaro cultratus. NCBI lineage: Eukaryota > Metazoa > Chordata > Actinopteri > Cyprinodontiformes > Poeciliidae > Alfaro > Alfaro cultratus. The sequence continues at coordinate 3,654 of CAEFZX010031908.1, forward strand.
TGCATTCGAGCAGGTTGGAACCTTTATTTACAATCTGAAATGCAATATCTCTTGAAAAAGTGATTGCATAAACTTTATAGCACTCCCAATGAATAAACAATAACAGCATCTTTCAGCCAATCCGATTGTCAGCGATTGACTCACAGGATCCTAGATAATTTCCCAGAATGAATTTCTAGCTCCTGCAGCAAGTTGTGGATCTTCCAGTGGAACATTCAGATCTCCATCCCCTCAACAGGTTCCTTTCAAAGCTAAAAAAAAAAGCTGATTTCAGCTCATGACCATAGAAAAACATTGAAATATAAATGGACCCAGCTATGAAGAGACCATTAGCACGCTATTAGGACTTGAAGAAGTCAAGTCCTAATATAATTTTATAAGTCAGGTTTTGAAGAGCAAGCTTTCAACTTGCAGCATGCCAAATCTTGCGGGCCAGATTTTCCCACTTCTGCTCTACCGACTATGTTTTACTCTTAAACAAGAATCAAGATTCTTGACAAACAGACTTAACTCCAACCAAGAGACAGTGGGGCTGCTGCATCTTCTCCCATGAGTTCTTTATACTTCATTGTAAACTGTTCACAACAAAGGTCATTGATACAAAATGTCAATTAATCCACATCATCTGCAAAAAGCTCGATGCTGCCACATCAGACTACCTCCTCTATTAAGATCAAAGTAATCAGTGACAAGTTGCTTTGATTATACGAGGACTGGATACGCTTTGAAAGAATCCCTGCTGCCTCATAAGCAGATATTTTTTCAGAGGACACAGATGTATGTATTCTGTAGATCTAAAAGATACATAACCCACACTTACACCCCTCAGCACCTCTGCTAGGTTTGTTCCTGCTATAAGACAGCTAACTGAAATGGGGAAGTTAGCTCCTTTGTTTTTCCAAGTTCCGCTAGAAAATGAATGATCTTTTCACCTGATTCAGGCATCCTGATCTGCGGAAATATGTAAAACATGCAGGATGTAGATTTGAAGAAAAGTTAAACAAATGTAATCTAGGTAAAAGGACTTCTGACTAAGTGGCAGTAAGGTGAGGAGACTGAAAACTGTAGACAGAGAAGGGTACAAATTAACCAGTTGTTTTGCCTAAAAGGAAACAGCTACTTAGTGTGATGGAGCAACTGAGGCGGAGCGAAGACTCCTAATTTGTGAGGGGTTGAATTAGTCACCTCTGTAAGTCCTTAACAGGGAAGCTGCTGCTCTCTAAACTTCGCTTCTGCCCAGCAACAAGAGCTAATGATCACCCTCTCCTTTCTCTCCTGGTATTGCTGGCTCCCAGTTTGTGCTGACACATGATCTGACTGAGGGCACATTTCTGCAACTGCCTCCTTAAAATTTCAGGCATGCCTTCCGCAGACTTACCAAGAAGGTATTTGTATTCTGAGAAGGTACATTATTCCATTGTGCTATTAAGAAAAAAGCCATTTCTGCTTGTTGGGTAATCTTTCAGATCTATGTGAAATGTTGGTAGCAAAACACCTGCCTTAATGTCTTTTTCTTTCTTTGAGTCTCCATTAGCAAAATGGAACTGATGTTCTTAGTTGTGCATTTCCCCCCCACATAATCTCTTGGCTATTTGTAATCCTATTTCTCATAATGCTATTACTACTGAATCTCGGGCCATTTGTAGGACACTCTGTGCTCTGATGTGCAACTCGTGCATTAAGAGTCCTATTAGGATTCACAATATTCTCTGTTCTTTAAGAACAGAAGCTGTAACGCTGCTGAGCGACTCTGATTCTGGTATACCACTGCTGAAAGTTGTAAATTGAACAAAAACAAAGGACTCTTCCTGCTTGTACACTGATTCAACGGCACAAACTTGCTTGAGATCTGTGTCTCAGTGTATCTGTCAACCTCTACGCCCCAGTAAACACAACAGTATGAGAGAAGGTACACAGTGAGAGATTAGAGTTAACTATAGGCAAATGTAGAGCAGTAGATCAGAAGTAGGAAAAAATGTCATACAGTTGATCACAGTTTGGTAGCCACAGATAGCATCTCATCACTCCCACATATTTTACCTTAATAATTTGGGTTGATTTGTACAAAACTTTTCTGGAAATCGATGCAGATTTAGTACCAACAAGATGCCAATTCATGTCCACTTTAGCAACCTTTCATATCTGCCTTAGGAACAGATTACAGTAATTTCTGCTGATGTTCTCTTTTGCTGCGTTTTCATTAAAGATGTGAGCAAAACCTTGTTGACATTCTGCTTATGTTGAAAAAATATTTTCAGAATAATTTCCATTAAATAAGAAATGCAAATAAAATCACAGATGAATATGTTTGTTTAAGCAATAAGTCATTAAGAAACATGCCACACTGTCATCCTCCAACCACTTCCTGTCGTCTTCTTCCTCTTTTCTGGCAGTAGTAACATCTGGTTGTTTATCACATAACTTGTGTGATGCGGAACAAAGTGTTTCCATTGGAGATTTACGAAATACACCAATTTTGATACAGGTTAAAAACCACCTCATCCCACTTTATTGAAAAACGTGTTTTACCAAAATTGCCTTGTTTACATTAAGCAAATTTATTTTCGTAATTCCAATTTGCGCAACTATATGGTCAATGGAAACAAAGCTATTGTCTTCTCTAAGGAAACGTGGTTACATGCCTAAGATAAATAACATATCTACAGAAGGATGTTTTTCTAAAATAAAATAAAGTATAAGAATTGTGAGCCTTATTATGATTATATCTATTTCAATTTTCATGAAAATACATCTCTACTAAGAAAAATAAAGTGATGCATCAGTTTAAGTCAGTAGGTATGAAATGGTTTGTTTACTGTGAAAATAGATAGAGATAGAATGGAAACAGGTGGGTACAAAAAATTGCAAATTGACTTGGAATAATTACTGATAGTTTGATCTGACTTTGTCTTGCAGATGCCAGAGAAAAAAAAAAGTTGGTCTACACAAGAAGATGGAAAAAATAAATATATATATATATTTTATGGCTTTAAGCACACACCTGTGGGCCAGCTTCAATTGTGCAATGTCAAGTCAATGGAGTTAGTTTGAGGTCCAATAATGGAAAGAAAGCAGCTCCACCTTTAGCACCATTGAGGAGATTCCATAAGTTCTTCCAAAAGCTCTTCCATGTGCTTCACTACTGAGAGAACATGGAATCATTTGGAAGCTTTGTTAAAAGGCACTAAATGTTCAATTTGATTGTTACTTACAAACGCTGCCGTGCATGATGACAGTTTGTCTGCAATGTGCAGTCCATCAGTAGCACTAATGAAATAAAATATGTCATTAGCAAACAAAAAGCTCCTCCTCTCTGTCTCTCTCAGGAAGAAAGAGGTCTTTGAGGGACATTGGAGTGGATCCTATTGCCCCAGAGGGAGACAAATTGGGTCCGTCAAGGCTCATTGCAAGAGTGACTGAAATTGGTTTGTGGTTCTGCTTTTGCACCACCTAATAAAGACGAGAGACCTCGGCTAGAAACTATGAGAGGGAGGAGGCAAACAACGAGGTAGGGATGGAAAATCAGAGGAAGAAGGGAGCCTGGCCTCGCCATGGCACATAAACTGTGCCAGTTGTCTTTTTTTTTTTTTTTTTCTTTATAGCTGCGGCACCACAGCTAGGGCAAAGCAGGAGGGTGAACACTGAAAATACAAACAGGCTGCTATAATGTGGGCAGAAATTGCTGTTCTCCCACAGACAATTTCCTTGGGGACAGTCCACAAATGTGAAGTCACTGCTAACATCATGCAGCTCAAGGATGGAAAGACAGAATCAGAGGAAAGGGAGTTGTTTGTGCAACCTGGTGGGATAACGAGGGGCATAACGGGCACTCAGAGTGGATGGCGACCGAGGAGCTGCCATCAGTGGCTGGATATGGCTGGTGAGGAGCGCACTTAGTTCCCACAGATCTGCCATACTGGGCACATAATCAGGAAGGTGTTCAGGACAATTTGTCCTTTTTTTGGCTTTAAACACACTTCTACTGAGGCTTGTTAGTGTCACAGAGGAGAAGTGATGGCAACGAGGCACCATTGCTTGGTTTTAGCCAGCCTTTTCTCTGTTCAAACGTTTTATTCTTGGACTGGTTACAGTCCCAAACTGCATGGAAGCAGTTTTACAGCTTCTAGTGAAAAAACTAAATATAATCCGCTAGGTCATGAACTTTCTGTGTTGGCAGTTGAATTATTATAAGGAGACAAATAAAAAGCTTGTGCAAGTCTGTAATTCTTTTTTCCTCCCCAACATCAGACTAATAACCTGTTTTTCTCTCCTATTCGAAGCTATGAACTGCATTTTTGAAACATTTTGCCAGCAAAATTTCCACAGCTGGGTTGCTATTTTACAAAATTTTTATAGGATTCATAAATAAATATGGCTTCAGCGCCTTTAAATAGATAGAATTTGGTGTTAAAGTAATGCTCTACGATCAAAGTTGGGGTTATATTCAATTAATCCTCCAAACACTAGACGTACATGGACATTTTATGGCTTTTTCAGGTCAGCCAGTTCCTGTCCGTACAACATTCTCTACTGTGACAAATCTTAATAGACTTGGTGGCCCCTACAGTTCTGTAAATGTCTGTGCCTGGTGTTAAACTTGGGTCATTCAGCCTTATTTGCCACAGTTCCAGCTGTTTTAAACATTTTAATGGTGCTTTAACTGAAGAGCTGGATTTTCTGAAAAATAACAAATAATTATCACGCTAAAATATTACGTTTTCTTGTCTTGCCCATCTGGAGCAGTCGGTAGAAGAAATAACCTTCTGCCTGGAACATATGCCTTAGAAAGCCTGAAATATTTAAAGTGAATTATAGTACAAAAATGCATTGCAAGGTGGCAATTGTTATGCTGGTGATTATGTCAAATATGACATGAAATGTGTCTCCGTCCAAAAAATTTTCTCAAATTAAATGGTCTATTTTTCCAAATCTTAATGTGAAGTTTAGCTACCGCTATAAAAGATACATTTTTTTAAAGCCTTTTACACATTTTGATCAGGCGAAAAATACTTTTAGAATACAAAAATAAGCTACATAGTTAACTTTGTTAGCTCATATGTTTTTACCCAAATTAAGCCCCATCAGAGCCCGACTTTTACTGCCTACTTCACAACTGGACAACAACATTTAAACATCGACAGACATTGACGCTGTGGGTTTCTTTTCACCTTTCTACTTCCAACACATTTACAGATTCAGATGAAGGGTAAGCAGTCTCCAAACTAAGATAATTGAAGCTTGACACTTCACCGAAAAGCAAAAAAGTATATAAAAAAAAAATCCTTTAAGGTGTAACAAATGTCAACAAAATCGACCACTGCCTTGCTAGAGTACATGAGCAGAGCTTTTGGTGCAGCCCTTCATGAATCTGATTAACTGAAGTTTACGTTTGATAAATGACGATTCCTGGTGCTCTGTTCTACACAAAGACTTCATATTAGTTTTGAAACTTGCAGCTAAACAATATAACAAAGAAGGAATGCAAGCTGAAAGAAAATAAGAAGAATAGAAAGTGGTTTCAGTCATTGCCTGTCCTCCAGCCTCCTAATGCTGCCTTACTGAAGGCATGAAGACATCAAAGAGAGTAAATACACAGAAATATACCGTAAAGGTTAAAAAAAAAGTGCCATTTGGTGTCAAAGTTTATGCAATCACTTCTTGATACGACAAAGCCTGTGTTGTGTAATTTTCTTCATGAGTAGTAACTTACCTGCTTTAAAAGATGCAGCAAATGTCACTCAGCTTGTTTAAATGTGAGGAAAGTTGCATGTTGGGATGGTATAGTGAGCAAGATAAAAAAAATATAGCAGCAAACTGAATCTCACTGCAGCTTATTTTGCTGAGAAATGTTTGAGTTAATATTGGTTGAATCGACAAGGATAAAGAGACAAACAGAAACCACAGAGAGGAAAAACCTCAGAGTGTTTCCAGCAACCTTCCTCCTCTGCTCTAGCCAACTTTTTCCCTGCAGGATCTGAGGGAGAGGTGAGATCCTGCATCAAACCATCAAAACCTCCACAAACGAGGCTAAAAAAAATAACATGTCACACAATTAAATACTGTCCGATTATTATTGAGGTTGTACGTGTGTTCTGACAGAATATATGCTGTATGTTTGTGTGTGTGGATGTGTGTAAGAGAAACAGACAGATCGGACAAGCATGAAAAATGATTCTGACTCTGAATAAAGCAACATGATGAGAAGGATTGTAGGACTGGTCCGGCCATTAAGGTAAAAAAAGAAGAAGAAGAAAAATAAGCAAACAAACAAATGACGACAACTGCAACAACAACTGCATCAACAACATTAACATCAACAACATCAACAACAAGGAAATCAAACTCAAAAATGAAAAAAGGGGGGAAAAAACAAAAGCAAAACTCTGGTTCAGAGTGTCTCTTCATCTTTGGTATAAAAATGGCCATCCATGGGCTGCATTTGATCCACAACTAGGAAAGACTACAGAAATTGTCAACAATTTCTTCTATTGCTTTTGCACTGATTGGTTTAAACCATAAGCTCCTACTGAATCTACTGTTTTATTTCACTGCCAGAAGTTATTTGAATTTTTTTCTTTTTTTTTTTTGCATTTTATTCTTTTTTTTATATTTATTTTGCAGTGTGACAAGCAAAGCAGTCTAGAAACATCTTAAAGCTCATAAAAAAGGTAAAATGTGGCCAATAAAAAGCACTAATGTCATCGACAGCGGCATGTAAAATGATAATGAGAATAAAAAAACAAGTTCAGCATTTGCAACAGGCTGCACCCACAGCGCAGCGCGTCTTCTTATGTTTTCTACTTTTTCCCGTTGTGTAAAATCTCTTCGATGCGTCACCCTCCCACCCCATCCCAACAACAGACATTTTGTTTACTTCTGACACGTAGTTACCTCTGACATAATAATTATCAAAGTTTTCTTCTAACGAAGAAATGAAACAAAAAGCTTTTCTCTATTAAATCTGTACAGCTTATGTGATAGATTCTTTTTTTTCTCTTTAGAGCAACTCATTCAGCATTTTGAACCCCTCCCCATAGAGGTCCAAGAGACTTTTGACTTTTTTTTTTGTTTGTTTTTTTGTTTTTAAACCCTCCCAACTAGACGTCAGACTTTCACTCTGTAAAAAGTTTCTGGCGCCCTCCAAATTAAGGCCATGAAGATTCAAGAAAGAAGAAAACAAAAATTATTTTTTTTTCAAATACATCTAGAAAACTAAGCTTTAACACTAGAACATAAAAAAAGACTGAAAAGAAACCGTAGCTTAATATCTGAGGAAGACAATCTCTGTGTGTATCTCAAACTTTGCCTCCCCCTTTCTAATTACAAAATAAACTTCATCACCTACCAGCGCATTCAACCATTTTTTGATTTTTTTAGTTTTCTCTTTTTATTTTATTTTTTTGCCTTTTCTAATTTTTTTTTATTAGTTGAGAATTTTCTTTGAGAAACTTTTCAAGCTTCAGCCCAGCCCTTTAGGCGGGTTTCATTCCCAGACTAAAACAATTTACTTCTTTGCACTGTGCCCAGTAATTTCCCCCACATCCCCTCTTTTCCTCAGCACTCTTTGCCTCAGTCTTGATTTTTATTTTTTTTTTCTTGTAGGCCAGGTAGGAAATGAAAAAAAAGTGTCTCTTTTTTGGTGCCTGGGCAATCTGGAAGTAATCTCTTTCTTTTCCTCACATTCACAGTGCAGCCACCCTCTGTCTCAAGGCAACGCTGTCACAGGAACATTCGCTCAGGCCGTTGCTATCTGATAAGAAGAGGAGAAAGCAGAGAGAGAGACAGAAAGAGAGAGAGAGAAAAGGGTTTGGAGTTGGTGGAATTAAAGAGTATTTTTACAAACACAACAGAGCAACAGAGATGACAGCTGACGGCACAATAAAGAATTAAAAAGCTGCCAAAAATGACACCAGCAGACTGGAATAATATGAATAATGTCTTAATGTCTTATTTTAGAATCAGTATTAAATGCCAGTTCTGTTCAAAAAATCATTCTTCAGACTGAAATGCTTTGCTGCTTTTTTTTGTTCTTTTGAGTAAGGGAATGTCAAGATTTATATGAATCGTGGAAGACTTTAAAGTAACTAAAAAAATTTGATTGAGAACCATTGAGCAATTGGGCACGTATGATCTTTTTGTAAATATTGTCATTTGTTTTTTGGTTGGGTCTGACAGTAATAGCCGAACCCTCTCTCCAAAATCTATTTTTAAATAAAAAAGGAAAATAATAATTTCAGTGCATGTAACCCTGAGAGTAAAACAGGAAACATCTTGGATTCCACATTATGCAGAATCCTTACAACTCATATAAGTTTAAAGTAAAGGAGGCATTTTTTAAATTTAAAAAAGAAAGCATATATTTTTACTTCATCAACATATCTTTAGTTAGTAATCCACAACTTCATTCGTTTATTTCTACCACTTTACTCCAACAAAACAAAGAAAACCTGCTTTTCAAATAGTGTTCATCTTCAGAAATCTTCAAATGGATACAAATGTAAATTGTGAAATTAAAGAATAACAGCAATAAAAGGATAATATAAAGCTTTTCACACTTACTGACAAGAGGCGCCAATGAATGCAGAGATCATTGATATATGAAAAAGGGTTTGTGATTATGAAAATTTAAATAAAACATGAACTAATTTGGCATTTTCCCACAATACTTTATGCAAATTATTTTGACCCTAGAGTGGAAGGAAAAGTAAGATGCATAAAACAAAAGTGGGAAGAACAAAATAGTTTGGCTTAATTAGCCTATTAAGTCAGTGCCTTGATCAGAACTGCTTTCTGAAGAGGCCAGTTGGAACATAAATTCATAATGAATGAAAGGTTTACAGAGACTCTCCAAAGCTTGTTCCAACAATCAGTGGCCGTAGGCATTTCGTAGCAGTTTCCTTGCTCTGTGAATTATAATAACTGATTCCCACAAGCCAGGAAACACAGCAAAGTCTTTTCTTCACCTTTATTTCCACCGTGAAATGTGTAGTAAAGGTTGCAGTTAACATGAATTCGGAAGTAAAGCTAAATTGTGAAATAAATGCTGCGAAAGGCTAAACAAAACCTCAGTTTCACTGACTCAAACATAATTCCCTTTTTTAAGTCATTAAAGTTGTATCATCAGCCACTCTGGAAATCGAAAAGGTCAAATAATTTAATTTCATACCCGTGTTTTATCAATAAACACGGGCAAGACCACCTCCAGATCATTCAAGCACAGTCTACAATAACAGTTTAATGTTAGCTATATAAAATGTCTGCCACTGATGCCGTATTTTCTTTAAAGGATGATGACCTAACAAGTGACTTTGGCTCTAAAGTTCAAAAACATCTGTCCTCCATTGTCAGACTTACTCACTTGGACTGGTATGAGTAAGCAGGAACGTGATCGGCACTGTCCACCTGGATCTGTTGCTGCTGGCCAGCCACCTCCTGTGATGAAGGAGCCACCGTCTGGGGTGAGGCATCTGTCACCACTCCCTGGAAGAGTGGCACAGGAAATTTCTGGGCTGAGTAAGACCTCTGTGTGACAGCATCAGGCTACTCGGTGTGTGTATGCTGTGTATTTGTACTTTTTTTTTTGTCTTTTTAACACAAATAAACACACAAACAATCAAACATGGCAGTGTTTGATTCCATGTAGGAATTTACCTGGTGCTTTTCTCAAAACCAAAACCTTTCTGGAAATTATACGGGGTTTTATTTTCTTACCAGGTCCTTTCCTAGAACCCTCAAGGTACATAGCTGGAATTACTAGATATTCCCCAGATGTTATAAGGTACTTTCTGAAATTTACTAACAAGTTTTCTAGAGCTTTCATGATGCTTTGTGGGTAGTTTTAAGATCTGGGATGAATTATGAGTTGTTTTTCCATAAGGTGATTGGAAAAACTTACCACATACTAATTCTTTATGGAATTTATTAGATAGTTTCTTGTAAACCTTTGCAAAATATGGGGGGTACGTTTCAGTTCAGTTGGCACTTAGAAAGCTTCTGGTAAGTACTTAGCGAGTTGTAGGAAATATACCTTGTAAGTTCTGGGAAAAATTTCAGAGTAAGCATTGTGCAAGTTCCTCAAAGTACCTTGTAAGGGGAAAAAAATCACTGTAAGTTTGGGGAAAGTTCTGGCAAGTACCTGTGAGGTTTCATAAAGTGACATTTAACTTCTGGAAAAGTACAAGCTCTATGAAAGTTATCAAAGCTTTGATAGAGCAAGTGGATTATCAAACAAACTGCAAAATAAACCACTCCTAAATGTAAATTTTCTCTTATTTGGCAGAACAGAAAATTGTGACTTGGGACAGTTTGTGTTTGGGGTGAAAACTTCTTTACAGATAGCTGTCTGCACTATATCCATCACAACAACCCTTTTAGCCTTTTGTATGTGTCGAGCGTTACTGATTGCGCCCATCAGTGAGTCATCTCAATCACCTTTAACAAGCTCTCAAGGATAAGATGTCCTGTCCATACATCAGCCCTGCAGTCACCGGCCGATAAGGTGATCTACACCCCGCTGCCGACGCCGGGACTGAGAGGACAGTGGTGAGGATGAAATAGGAAGAGGACGCCGAGGGCTATGCTACAACTACATCCCTCTTCTCTGTGCGACTCCTTCAAAAGCCAAGGCAGCAACTTTCTGAGGTGGAGGGATGGGGAGTCTAAAAGGGTAGAAAATAGAAGAAGAGAGGGGCAACTAATGGATGTGTCAGGGGAAACTGTCATTGTCCGGTGGCTGGCGGGGGCTAACCAGGGCTCTGTGGCTGACGGATGTTTCAGGTAGCTACCGGCTCGAAGCGGCTGCGGGAGGAGAGAGAGGCCGCTCCGCCGGCGCTGTGTCTCACTTCAGCTCCTGTCATCTGATACACGACTGATAGTCCATCTGAATATGACCGCACTGTCAGCCGCCAGACAGCTCGCCCGCTCTCCCCCGCTGCCCGCTCGCCTACCAGCGCTACGCGTTCATCATTTCTCAGAGCAGACTGCCTGAACCTGGCAGGAGCTCAGACAACCACCGAGGAGGAGAGGAAGTCTGTGCTGCACTTCAAATGCCTTTCCCAAATACTATCAAACTTCTGACTCATCCTGCTTCGCTTGCACTTTTTGTACTTGTTATTTTCTGGTCTGGGAAAACTATTAGAAAATCCTGTGAGAAATATAATCGTAATTCAGCACTTTTCATTTGATGACTGTTCTGCTTTATGTTCTCATTTTTTTTCACATAACACCAACAAATGTCAATGTACTTCATCTGGAATTTATGTATAGAGATCAAAACAAAGTAGTGCATGCTTGAGAACTGGAAAAATTTCAACTAACAATTAGAATAGTGTGGTGATGAAATATTTTTCTAGCCCGATCTGTGTCAGCACCTTTTAGTACTACCTTTCTAATTACAGTAGCAGGGTTTTTGGAGTACGTGTCTACCAGCTTTCATTTCTTGCTGCATTTCACTTCAGCCATCGTTCCATCAAGTCTGACAGATTTTAATGACCTTATTAAAAAAGAGCAATCCCACAGCATAATGCTGCCACACCCGTATTCCACATTTGGGATGATCTGCTCAGCAGAATCTGCTGTGTTAGTTTTCTGCTATACACATCGTCTATGAAGGCTAAAAATGAACTTCCTCCACATGTATGTTGTGTTCTCTTGATGCCCTTCTTTAAAAGCCAGATTTGTACTTTTCGTTTTTCCCACCTGAGGGTTGGAACTTTGCAGCTGTTCCAGAATTACTTTGAGCCTCTTGGCTTGTTCTCTGTTTAATATTCTCCTTCTCTGGCCTGTCAGTTTAACAAAACAGGTTTTGTAAGTTTGCAAGTGTACCATGTACTTTCCGTTCTTTGATAGACTACTTTGTAAGAAGTTCAACTCTTGAGACATTGTTTTGTAACATAACCCTGCTTTAAACTTCTCCAAGTCTTTCTCTCTAACCTGTTGCCTACTTTTCTTGATGTTATTGTTGTTCACTAATTTTGTTTTGTTAGAAAACAAAATTTGTGAACAACTTGTGTCTATTTAAGCTAAAAATACATTACACATAGTGGACTGTATTTACTGTTTAGATGAGTTTATGTAAAGGAGTCTGAGTAAAGAGGACTAAATAAAAATGCATGCCTCCGATTTCAAAATGTAAAATATGCAAAGAAAAAAAAACTATTTAGTGAAGTGAAAAAAACTGTAAGTAGCGTAATATTTTTGCAGGGTTATGTAATGTTATTCCTTGTTGTTTTTCATGTTTTCAAGCATGCGTGTGGGTCTTACTTCGACAGGGACGGCTGTTGGAGGCACAGGAGTGTACTGGGGAATGTAGGTCCCTTGCATAGGTGCAGCGGCGGCAGCTGCAGCAGTCATGTACTGAAACACAATCACAAAAAACAAAACAAAACAAAAAAAAAACTTGCATGTAGTTAAACAAAATCCTTTCAGGAGAAAATTCCTAAGACACTCATTAAAATCACAAATCCCAGAAACATATTAGAGCTGAAATACTTTCCTGACATCAAAAGCAAATCGTAATACTTCCCCGGAACACTCATTCAACGTAATTATTCCCACAACTATTAGGAAAGCCCACACTGCTATGCTCTGTGAATCCTTCAGAGGGCGCTAGGAGAATATGAGTCCACCAAAAGGAGAGCATAGCAGATCAGACAACTGTGTGTAACGGAAAGAGAGGAAAAGGAGGAGGGGGAGATGTCTTGCTGTCCCGCCACAACTTCAAAAGGCCAAGCAAATACACCGGGTAACTGCTGAAGAGATAAATAAATAAATAATAATAATAATAATAAAAAGAGTAAAAAGGGAATTAACTTCTTATGAAGGAGAGCAGGAGGTTTGTAGCCTGTGGCCTACATTCCCTTAGTCACGCCTGCCTTGGTTTTTAACAGGCTCGCTGTACGGTGGGCATTTCACAGACATGACACAGGTTTGCTTACATGTCAGGCATCGGGGCTTCCACACGCAATGCGGAGGAGGGTTTTCCCGCGTCCTGGTGAAAGCCTTAACATGGGCCCAGTTTTAATTAGAACACGCCTTCATCGGTTCTCGTCAACGCAACTGTGCGTATCAGTGTCTGCATGTGTTCTCGTGTGCAGCTGCATGCGTGACGCATTCATCACATGCTCCTGCCTCTTTTTGCTTGAAAGAACGACAGACAAAGACAAAGAGGCTTGGAATGATAATGTTGTGGTGGAGTGCCAAGGGATGTGATCCGAGATAAAAACCGCCAGGGAGCTTCCCCTCTTCTTCCTGCTGCCTTCCGGACTGAGGGAAAGGGGAGGTCCGATTTGTTTTCTTTCTCTCCCCTTTCTCTCTCCCTCCGCCTCTCCGTCCTTGTTGGATGGCGGCGACGTGCAGCAGGAGGCGGTAATGGAGGGGCTTACAGCGGGCTGCGAGGCCCTATTTGGCTGCGGGCCCGCCGATGCTGGTAGAGTGTCATTACCGGCAGCGTTGCTAATGGATCGGGTACGGCTCCACCGCTCACCGCTAATGAGAGCAGCTAAAGGCCACGGACACGGGTGATTAACTCCCCCACCGTTGCTACACGGAGCCGGGAGGATGCCCCGGGATGGATGTTAGTCTGTGTTCATCAGCGAGCGTGACCGCACAGGTCTTTGGACATGAATTTAAGGTTATCACACCTCCGGGGCTGTCACACTGAGGACAGGGTGAGGCAGTGTATCCAGACCTCCTGACACATCACATCTTCCCTTTCCTTCTTCCCTCTCACCTTCCTGTCACGCTCTCTTTCTTAGTCCTCCTCCTTCTCAAAGGGGGCCTATCAGATTGTTGAAGTGACCTTCTCCCCGTTGAATCAAAACCATGCATACCAATTTCTTCTTGGGACTTGAGGTCTTCGCCTCTCCTCCCCATTAACTTATTCAGTCAACTCACCTGCGAGGGCTGCATGAAAGCAAATGAAGGAAAGGGAGAGATAATTAGCCATTATCACAATCTCCCTGTCATGGGGAAAATGTCTGTTTGAAATGTGATATTTCTCTACAGGACTGAGAAAGGAATTTAGAATATATTTAGCAGGAAAATTTAATAAGATAAGATTTTTCCTCTATTATGACCGTTAGTTAACCTATTTAATATGGCAGGTAGAGTAAGTCATATTTCTGCAGCCGCCTGTGTGGCAAGTCGAGGAGATTAATTTTTTTGTCCAATTTCAGCTCTCTTAGTCCTTCCTTGTCCAGTCAGGGGACAAGTTTGGGTAATATAAAGCATCCCTAATTGGCGATAAATGTTTTGTCACACACATTTACATCTATGCTTATGCACGAACACACGCAGGCCAGGAGCAGATGGTGTGTGTGTATTTTTGATGAACGGTAGGCTTGAATAGCTTCCTAACGAGGCTGGTGTGAGTAGACTCCTTAAGCCTCCCCGCTGCCATCACTCTCCATGACACATGCTCATGACTCCTGTGTAAATGCAGACCGCAATGCAGCAATGCCACGATGAAAATCCATAGGATAGACTAAAATACACTGTTGCCACAGTGGTTTGGGACTCTGCACCAAAATGACTTAGATCACAATTTATGTTTGGTGGGAGCAAGGAGGGAAGCTGGAGTGTGAATTGAGCATTTAGCTCAACACCAACAGCAGCCTGGCTAAATGTCCAACAACTGATCTTTTAAGCCACAATATAAAACAATATGCATGGTAGAAAGCTAGCACGGCACATCAGTGAACGTTGGCGGTGGCGGCATCATACAGTGGAGATGCTTTTCCTAAGAAAAGACAGAGCAGATTGTCAAAGGTGGAAAATGAATGGGAGCTATATAGAGGAAATCAAACAGTTAGGACAACAACCCTGAACATATGGTCAGAGCAACGATGATTTCGATCTTAAAAATCATGCATCACTTCGGTCCAGTCAAAGTCCAGATCTTGACTTGAAAATCTCTGTTTACAGATGTTCTCCATAAAACCTGACTCAACTGGAACTGTTTGGTGAAGAAGAGGGCAAACATTTCAGTCAGGTGTACGTAGCTACAGTAGTGGAGATATCGCCATAACAACACTGGCAGCTGTAATTTCGGCAAAACTACATGCACACTTTTCAGATTAATTGTATTATTCTTATTCATTTCCAAAAAAAACCAAGCCTTCTACTCTGTGTTGGTCACATAACACCCAAAGAGTTTGCAACTGTACAAAATGTGAAAAATCTAATTTGGTAATAAGTTAATGCATTTGAATCTCTCTGTGTAGGTCAGTGAAGGTGGTGGAGTGTTTGGGATACGCTCTGATTTTTATTGATATATTCTGTTTTTGTTTTGAAGTGAAATCCAAACTAGTCATTTTGAAAAATATCTTATATTCCAATGCCTAATATTAAAGTGCCTGTTTCAAACTCAAATGGAGGTTTTATTTGAGCCCAGGAATACTGAAACGAGGCACAGATGAGTGCGTTTAAGTGTCTGTGTTTCTGCTTCTTCGGCTCTAAGGAGCAGCTGAACTTATGAAAAGGAGTAGCATTCGTCCACACTGCCAGTCTCAGCAGAATATAGAGAGTAATGATACACCCACTTTCATTTTTATGGTTTTATATATCAAAACAATAGACCTAGTCTTTGCCAGGTTGTAAAATTATTCAAATCCAAACCAACATGCACAAAAACAAACAACAGGTTTCACTGTTATATTATATGTTGAATGAGGTTAAAGCCAGTAAACATTTGCTGCTTACACAAGATCTAAAAAGCAAATCAGCCACCAGATGCCCAATGCAATTCAGTTACTGACCACCAGTGTGTAGACCTCCGTTTAAGGTTGGCAGTTTGCTGGTCTTGATATAGGTGAGTGTTCATACAAAGCAAATATGGAATGGTAAATGAACTTAAATCAATTATTGCTGCCAATCAATCAGAAAAGGGTTTCAAGGCAACTTCTAAACAACTTGAAGTCTTTCTTTCTGCAGAGGCACAGATTGTTTACAATTGGGAAACCAGACTGTGAAATGCCCAGGTGACGTTCTTAACGATACAATTATAAAATAACACAATAGCAAGGCTTAGGATTGAAAAGCTGAATCTGAATGAACCAGGCATTTTATGAAAAATGGATGGATGAGACTAATCAACAGATGTTTGGAGTAAGCCAACTCAGTATATGAGCTATTCTGGCAAGTGGAGGCTTGATGCTTTGAGCTTGTTTTGTAGCTACAGGATGTGAGTCAACAATCAACTCAAAAGTACTTTGGAGTTAAAAGTAAGGCTGTCTCTCTGACTGCAGGAGTTCAGCAATAAGGAAATGTTGTAAAGTATAGATTGGAACCTTTCTTGCCCATTTGAGTGTAAAGACGGAGCAGGAATGCTACAATGTCAGTGCGGCAGAAGGTTGGTAAAATAAAGAAAAGCTAATGTCCTAAAAGATTTAAAGGACCGAGGAGAACAGTTGATATAAAATAAGAAACTGCTTTGTGCGTCTTCTGGGGAAGCAAGTTGTCAATCACCACCATCACAACGTAGACTTGAATTGTACACGCCTTGACGGGAATAGGATGAAGAGCACAGAGGGAAGGTCACCTGTTGTCATGTCAAACATCAAGTAGTTCACACACTGATGCAGACACTGACAGCCACGCAAACACACACAGACACCAGTGACAAAATGACAAAGGGAACATATGCACTTCAACAGATGCACAGCAGCTAACAGGCGCAAACTGGCATGACAGATAGACTCCTGCTAAGTGCTGAGACTTCAAAGACCGTAAATAAATCAGTAATGGAGCAATATGCACCAAACATGGTGTCATAAATCAGTGAGCAGCAGGATGGCATGTTTATGTGGGCCATCCATAAACAGAAAGCCTGAGGTTCTTCAGTATTCTGTAATCAAGTTGTTTGTGCCAAATAGACACCCAACTTTTTCCTGAGAAGTAGCTAAAATTCCAAGGCAGTGACCGTTAGGAGCTGGTTATCCACGCTCCCTCGTTATGAAGAACAATTTTCCTCCAGAACCACACAGCAAAATACCACGCCGTTCTCGGAAAGCTCCGGTCACCATCAGAGTGTCACAGCTTGGGCGGATGGAGAACATTTGGTTCTTTTTTTGGAGAGGAGAAGGAAGAAAAACAGCCGCAGCGAGCCCAGGAACAGCCAAGATTATTCTGAGGTGTGGCTTCTCCTGCCAGAGCCAGTCTGGATAAGTTGTTGACTCTGGAGACATTACTCACTGCAGGTGCTCTGCTGTGGCCAGGACAAAGTCACGTGACCAGTAGGGGCCATCAAAACAAGCCCCCAAAACCACATGTGCAACTACATCTGAGGAATGCGCTTGAAGAATATGTGCTGTCAGCTCTGGTTTACTACACGGATAGTTGAACATCCTGGGTTCTAAGCCCCTTTAACAGGCTTTCACAATTAGGTTGAATGAAAGGCTTTTCACATCTGGCTTAAGAATCAGTTTTACAGGAAACACGTCTCAATCCCCGTTGATGATCAAGCGTGGCGTGCTGCGTGAGCTGCTCGGCTGCAGCGGAGTTCTGCTGCACAGCACATCGCCTGGGGAAAGCTAAGCAGGCAGAAAGGGGGTAAACCAGACACGGAAAAAGCGAGGAAAAATACCGTAACCCACTTTCTCTTATAACAGAACCCATCAGACATCAGAAGCCATCACCATAGATTAGCCAGTCTCTAATCCTGCCTGTTAGCACAGCTGGGGCAGATTAGGATGAGGGGGGCATTCCTGACAGAGCCAACATGGCGTCACAGTCGCTGACAGCTCACCTGGAAACACATGGGTAACTGTACAATACAGCACTGTTTCAATCAAACTCACACAGAGAGATCAAACGTAGCACCGGAGCAAAGCTGTCTGCTTGTCTGCCCCCAGGCAGCTGGGTTAGGGCAGACAGTCAAGCTTCAGAGCGGTGTGACACCTCTAAGTCGACTTGATCCTGAAATGTGAAGGCGGAGGTGGGAGGGGATGTCTTCTTGATGTGGGGACGCCAACTGTACAGCAAGTGAATGAGCACATTAAGTGCTACTGATGGAGAGATATGTTTGATGTGCGATTTAGAAAGTGTGAGAAAGAATCTGAAATCAGAGGGTGAAAGTGAAAAGGGTGGAGAGCAGAGGGAGTAAGCTCCACAGGAAATCTGTTTAATGTCGAAGATTAGGGAGGAAATACGCTCTCTCAATATCTCGCAGAGAATGCAAGCGGTTTAAAACTAAATAATATGACAGATTTATGGCTGAGAACATGTGGCGACAGACTAAGACTGTTAGGCTTTTCTGAGAGGAAGCGTTAAAACCTCTCACTTTAGTTCAGAAACTCTGAAGTGAGTTTCTGAACTAAATAAAAAAATGTTTTCAAAGATAAAATGGCTCCAAATTAGTCGACTTAGTTTTAATCCCATCAGCAGTGCAATGTTGGAGCAATGGTTACACTTCCTGATGATCAAATAATAAATGCATTTGATTAGCTGCTCCTGGCAGCTACTGTTGTATTAATTTCTAGTGAAGTAGGAAAAGATTGGTTAGTTTTACACAAACTGTGTTTTCCAGCGTTTATTAAAAAATTATGACATGGTGTAATATGTCAGATACTTATCCCAGGTCGTATTTTTGGACTTATTGAGAATTACAAGGTTTTTGCTTTGCAGGATTTGAAGTTCTAAAAGTTATTTTAAGTCTCCATGTCAAAAATTATAGTCAATATGGGACTAATACATTGTCCAAATACATTAAGCCAATTATTATATGGTTCATCATCATTCACTGGATTATTACCTGAGATGCTGTCAGATCTCTTA
Source organism: Alfaro cultratus (assembly GCA_903066825.1). Taxonomy (NCBI): domain Eukaryota; kingdom Metazoa; phylum Chordata; class Actinopteri; order Cyprinodontiformes; family Poeciliidae; genus Alfaro; species Alfaro cultratus. The sequence continues at coordinate 22,425 of CAEFZX010031908.1, forward strand.
TCAAATGTTTAAAATCTAAGTAATAACTAATTTGTCATGCATAAAATCCACGATCCTTTGCTTTTTTTAAATATCTTGCTTGCAAGACACTATGTTGTTATCTCTTGGAGGAATTCTAATCAATTGTTTTCCAGGTTCTTTGAAGGTCTCCACATTTTTCTGTGGCTGCATTCAATTCAGTACAAAAAGCTTTAACAACTGATCATTTTTGCGTTTGTGCAGTTAAACTAAACTTTTGCCTCTAATCCATTCAGGAATGAAAAGTAAACCCTGAAGGAAAGTGTGTAAAATTGAATAAAGTGAAATGACAAAAACTGTTTTTGGGAGTAGTGGGCAAAGTTGGTGCAGTTTCTTATTTTTTTAACTTAAACCCAACAACAAAGCTGCTCATAAATCTTATTGCTGTGATCACACAGTAATGGCTGAAGTTGCCCTTGAGTATCAGAGTGTATCAGAGTTTTCTTGTGAGCTCAGAATTTCTTTTAAGTCTTTTTTTTGTGTGAATCATGATGGAGCAATAAGGGGTACTCACACTTCCTGTAGTGCCCAGGGACAGATGGTTCATCTGCTGAGTTAGAGGGCCCATCATACTGGCAGGCTGCATGGACATAGTGTGGTCCATGGCTGGCGTGATCACTGCACCCTGGAGAAGGAGGAGAAAAGATAATAAGAACAAAATGATCAGGACAGTCATTTCCCCTTCAACTTGACCTGTGGAAACTTTTAGATATCATAAAATCATCTGCTCCTGATAACTGAGTTGGAATTGTCATTTTATCTTTTTTTTTTGCACTGCTTCATGTTTATATTTTTAACTTCTCTCTGAAAAAAAGCAACGCTGTTTGCTGATGTGCTCATGACAGTCTAAACTTTATTCTGCAAATGTTCTGCTTTGTTGGTAAAAAGATCAAAATATTGCATAGATCCTAATTTATGCAGCTTTCTTGGCATGCTATATAAATTTACAGGGTCTTGAATCCTCTAAAACAGTACAGGAAGTTGCCAAAGTTGTTCACATAACCAGGTTTTACATGCCGTCAAATGCAGAATTTTTCAAAAAGAAAAGAATAATAAAATAGTTTGTCTTTCATGGCATGAGCTCTGAGACACACATTAGTGATCTCTTTTTTCCACTTATCTTTCACATATTTAACTGTGAGTTTAACTTTGGGTAATATTGGTACATATTTCCATAT